>VYZP01026516.1:0-22882 GCA_013400635.1 Hypocryptadius cinnamomeus
TTTTTTCCCTCCTAATTTCTCCATTCTTGTTAATCAAAGATGAGTAGGAAATGCTGAGGAGCACAGGGTTTCATTCCCAGCTTTCAGGCTGGCATTTTAAATGCTGAACTATCTCTAACCCCATTAGAAATGCCATGATGACTTGCTGTCCCTGCAGACCTGGCACAGCCACCACAGCTTGAGGGCATTTCAGGCCAAGGTTTGGATTTTCCAGAAGGATTTGGCTTTTCCCTCAGCCTCTTGAAGCTGAGGTGGGTTCTGAACACCACAAAGAGGTGGCACAGGTGGAATTCAGCATTTCATCTCCATGTATTTCCACATTGCCTTTATTTCTTCCCATCCCCTGAAGAAGAGCTGCTGAGTCCTGGGGGCACTGACTGGTTTTTCACCTCTAGCCCTTTTTTGCTGAGGGGTTTTGAGTTTCTACAGCTCATATTTTCCTCTATTTTTTCCAAATATTTCCACTTTTTGATGTTGAAAGATGTGCATTCCAAGCATTTTCATGTGGGCCATCAAAAAGCCATGGCTGTCTTTAATTTATAGATCTGGGTGTGCTGAGCTCGCTGCTGCCTGCCCAAAGAGAGTTCAAAAATCAGAATTTGCACATTTCTTCACACAGAGAATCAATTTTCTGTCGATGTTTTCTGTCTGTGAGGAAGAAAAACAAATCACAAGCGAGTCACAGCATCCAGGACTATTTTACTCTTCTTAATATTTTATCTTCCTGCTTCCTCATGCTCCTAAATATGACCCATTACTGGATTCATATTGCTTTAAAAAACAGTAAAGAAAATTGATTTTCCTCCTTGTAACTTCCTGGAGCTGTCAGGAACAGCCAGGACTAGAAATTGGTGCAAAACCACAGAACTTCTTTCTTTAAACATGGTGATATTCCCAACATTTCATGATTTATAGGAATTTGTAAATTCCAGTCTTTCAAATAGCTGCTGTCTTGATGCTTTGATCATTCTCAGGTTAAAAAAAAAATTTATATATATATATGTGTGTGTGTATGATTATTATATATTATACATATTTTTATATATAAAAATATATGCAATACAAAATATATACAATTATATAATTGTATACAAAATATATAATTGCATATACAAAATATATACAATTATACACAATATATACAATTATATACAATATATATCATTATATAATATATATACTGTAATATATAATATATATGATATATGATATATGATATTATATTATATTATATTATATTATATTATTATATATTATTATATTATTATATGTCATATATTATATGTCATATATTATATATTATATTTTTTGCATTATATATATTTTTTTTAAATTTTTTTTTCCTTTAAAATGTTACCTGATGTGCAGGGTGAGGAACTCACTGTGGTTTGCAGTCAGAATCTGCTGCTCCAGAACACACCCTGCCTCATTCCTGACAGGCAGAGTGGCAGAGGCAGGAATTCTTTGGGATGCCATCAGGAAAATGGGATGGTTAAAACAAGGATGTGAGTTTGGCCTCCTGTGCAGCTGAAGCTGCACACACAGGAAGAGAAAATGGGGTTTTTTCAGGGGTGTGTTGACCCCAAAGCACCTCTGCAAATGCAGGGAGGAAGTGGCCAGGCTTGTAAAAGCCCTGGAATGTGTGATGTGTCCTGAGCCATCCCAGCCTCATGGGATCCTGGAATTCGGGGTCAAAGGGACCTCAAAGCTCGTCCCATCCCCCCCTGCCATGTGCAGGGACCCCTCCCCTGGCCCAGGCTGCTCCCAGCCCCTGTGCTCTCTAGAAACAACTGCAAATTGGCCATAGTGGACCCTGGAAGAGCCACATCCATTTTTCAACAAAAAAAATCACTTTGGGTGGGGAAGAATTACTTCCTGATTTCATGTGGAACCAAACTGAGAGTTGTTCGGCAAAGATTTGCTACAAAATCTCAGTTCTTTGGCTTTTTGGGGGTGTTTTTGGGATGGAAAGCAAATCAGTGCAGCAGCATGACTGCACAAGCAATTTCCAAAACCAATTGAACCAAACCAAGCATTATTTGGCAAATATTTGCTATAAAATCTCATTTCTGTGGCTTTTTGGGGGTGTTTTTGGGATGGAAAGCAAATCAGTGCAGCAGCATGACTGCACAAGCAATTTCCAAAACCAATTGAACCAAACCAAGCATTATTTGGCAAATATTTGCTATAAAATCTCATTTCTGTGGCTTTTTGGGGGTGTTTTTGGAATGGAAAGCAGGTCAGTGTATCAATGTCACTGCACAAACAATTGCCAGCTGCTTCAGCAGGACGAGACTGGCAGGATAATTCCCCCTGGAAGGTGGCTGAGGTGCCACAGCCAGATGTTTACCAGCTGCATGACCTGGAAAGGGATTAAACCTGACTCAGTTGGATGTGGGTCACCCCAGCCCCGTCCCCTTCCATGTCCTGCTGTGTCACCCCGCTGAACTTGTCACTTTGTCAGGCCACAGGTGCCCAGGGTTTCAGCTGGGAATGCCAAAATCCTGGCTCACGGCTTGCAACAGCTGCTGGCAGAGCCAGGCAGGGCTTTAGTCAGAGGCTGGGACTGGCCCAGGGGTGGCTGGTGGCTCTCAGGAGCTGCCAGTGCTGGCACAGCCTCACCTCTGCCACCCCCAGCCCTGGCACTGCCAGGACTGCAGGAGGAAGCAAAGTGAAAATGCCAGAAATTGAGAAGGGTGTTGGGAAGTGTGGCTTTCAGGGGCTCAGTGGGAGAAGGAAGTGAGCCACGTTGAGGTTTAAGCTATTTTTGAACTGGTTTAAAGCTATTTTTGTGGTTTTGCATTCCCAGGAAAGTGTGTGGATTCTGTGGAGCTGCTCCTGGAGCAGGCAGCGTGGAAGGCATCTATGGAAACATTTCAAGAGAAGGCTGTTTCCCCCTTTTCTTTCATTTTCCTATTTTTTATTTTATTTTCCTCATTTCCATGCATTATCATCACAGTGAAATTCTGTTGGCTGCTTCCAAGGAAAGGAAGGAAAACATTCTCTCACTCTCCTCATACCTTCTGAGAAGGTATTTCAGACAATCTGTATTTTATTTTTCATTTGTATTTCCTCCTGAAATCCCACCCTCTAGAAATTCTATCCTTTAGAAATTACATTATCACTGCATGGTCACGTTTGTGCTCTTGAGCAAATTCAGAGAAGGCTCCTGGGGTCAGAGAAAATGGCCTTGAAATAGTTCAAGGTGTTGCACAACTGGGCTGTGATGTGAGCTTGCAAACAGCATTTTCCCTGTGGAATTTGAGGATCACATGGGTTTGTTGCACAGCCCAGTGTGAAATCCTGCCTGCACTTGCACTTGGCCTGCTGCAGAGAATACTTGGGGTCAAGAAAAACTTGTTTCATGTTTGTCAGAGCTGTGGAGGGGCTGGGGGCTGCCAGGGCATCCAGAGGTGCCACAGCATCCTTCCACCCAGTGCCTTGCTCAGGTGCCACACTCTGGGGTGGGACATCAGCAGCTAGAGGTAAAATGAGGATGTGGAGAAAGGGCTGGTGCCATGAGAGTGAGAAATTCACAGGGAAAATCCTCCCCTGCCTCTGGAAGACCAAATATTTTCACCATGGATCAGCTCCCTGCAGCTTTTGGGGGCTGTGGGTCCCTCCAGGCAGAGCTGAAGGGATTCACCTTCCCACTGCCATTCTCTTGGAGTGCCAGCTCCCTCCCAGTGCCCTGGGAGGTGGCAGAGGTGCCCAGCCAGGTGTTTGCCATGGCTGTGAAGAGAGGAAGAGCCTCCAGCTGTGCCCAGCTGTGCCAGCCTGAACTGGCCCCATCCACGGGCAGTTTTCCCTCTCCCATTTTCCATCTTGAGGCCCCTCATGCTGCAGGAAAATCCAAGCTCACCTTTCCCCTCCTTTCCTCCTGGGAAAATGGCCTGGACTGTGATTTCCACCAGGCATTGTTTGAGTGCTGCTGAGAACCAGTCCAGCCACCTGCTCCATGCACACTGGAATAAAGTCAGTTCAGTAAGAAATACATGAAGCTGCAGGCTTGGGGCTTGGCTAGCAATGAATTCCCTGATTTTCAGCCTGCCTGGCTTTGGAAGTGGCTCAGGAGAGCATGGATAATGTTTTGTAAAGCTCTTCTAGCCACAAAGAGTGCAAAATTTTTAGCTGCAATTTGTGCCTCAGTGTTTCCTAGCCTTGTTTTAGTGAGGCATTTTGTGTTGGGCAGCCCTGAAATATTAAATAGATATCTTAGCTGGGTTTAGATTTTCTCCCTGCAGCTCTTTGTTTTATACTTCTCATCTGTGGGATCTGTTTTCACTGTGCTCAGCTGGGGAAGGTCACAGGTTTTTATTATCATGGTTTAAAAAAAGCATTTTTAAATGCCCTTAGTGAGTGAGAAGTAACATCTTTGTTAGGATTGGGGTTCTTTTCATCAGAGGAATTGGCAGAGGACGTTGGGATCATCATCTCCATTCTGCAGACAGAGAAAGTCTGGAGAGGCAGCGACAGGAAATCAGATTGGGAACTGTGTCCTCTCCCTGTCTGACCCTCAGCCAAGGGTCCCAGTGAAAGGATGAGCCCTGACTCCTCCTTGCCTGATTTCTGTGTCCTTTAGCAGCTTAATTTGCTAAAGAGCTGCAGAACATGGGTGCAGAGCTGCCTGGGATGGGATGCTGCTCATCTAATTAACTCTGCACTCATCACTCAGGTTGTCCTTGTAGCCAAGAGGAGGAAAGCAGCACCTCCAGCCAGCAGTTCCTGAGCATGGCAGGAGAGAGGAGCTGGGAATTACCCTGTGGAGCATCCTGTCCTCTGCCTGGAGAGGGGGAGAGTGCTGCAGATGAAAGAGCTGCTCTCAGGGCAGGCAGACAGCTCCTGTCCTAAGGAACAAATGCATAGGGATGAGTCCAGATGACACCATTTCAATATTAAAGCAAGCTTTGATTTGGTTTTTGTGTTCAGACGTGTCTGAGCCAGCCCCAGACAGGAGCATGCGTGCTCCTTGGCCTTCCTGGGAACACATTTATCTGGGAATTGAGCTTGTGCTGCTCACACTGCTCTGCTGCAGGAATACTTGCAGTTAATGCTGATTTTACTGGAAGAGGATCTGGCAAATCCCATCAAGTTTTGCTCCAAGAGTCAAATATTTTGAGTACATCTGGGGTGAGATGATTTGTGGAAAAGCTGAGGATGAATGAAAGGATCCCTGTGTGTCACCAAATCCGTCTCGTGTGCGAAGTTTTGTGATGAGTAAGTGACTCTGTTGGGAGCCAAAATAGAATCCCAGGCTGGTTTGGGATGGAAGGCACCTTAAAAATAATCTCATCCCACCCCTCCCACTATCCCAGGCTGCTCCAACCTGGCCTTGGACACTTCCAGGGATGGGGCAGCCACAGCTTCTCTGGCCTCACCACCCTCACAGGGAGGAATTTCTTCTCAATATCCATCTAAATCTGCTCTCTTTTGACAAGGGGGAGGACAAACAGAGCCCTTTTGGTGCTGGGTCTGACCTGAGTGGTTCCCAGTGTGCAGGAGGCTGTTCCTCCCCTGGGACAAGCTGCTCCATGGCTTTGGAGGTGGAAGAGAGGAGTCAAAAGAGAACCAAATTACAGGAGATGCTCTGAGCTTAATAAGGCAAAGGACTGTGAGGTGCAAAAGATGTTTATGTTCTTGATAACCCTGGGAAAATATGGAAAAATCAGGGGGTAACTGAGTTATCCTGTCAAATGATCTTTGTTGTGTTTCCCTTGCTGCTTTGCAGCCTGCCCTGCCGAGCTCCACGCAGCATCGGGGTGGTGCAAAGCGTCCAGCCTGGATGAATTTTGGATGCCAATTTGGATGATTATTGAGAGGCTCTGGCTGCAGACCCTTCCCAGGGTGGTGTGAGGGTGCTGGAGGGTCACAGGGCAGGGATGGAGCTGCAGCTGTTTCAGGTTCTGGAAGCAGCAGGGTCCCAGCAGCCGTGCCGGGGTTGATCAGCCCCGCTGCCTCCCGGCAGTAATTGCTGTTTGCACAGCACTCTGCAAATATGAAAGCAGTGCTGAAATGCAAATGATAAATAGGCTGGCTCCCAGCCTGCCTCTGGAGCTTGCCCTCTCTGCTAATGAGGCAGGCAGGCATTGGGATGAGTGGAAAATACGGGGTTGGATCAAATATGTGACAGCGGGGTCTGTCTGGATGGGCTCATCCCCTACAAAAGCAGCCGAGCTCACCAAACTCTGGGGGGAGGAACATGCAGAATTCTGGGATCCTGATTCCACAGAGTGCCCTAAAAGCCATGGGAACAGCCGTGCCCATGGTTAATTCCTGTGAGCTCTTGTGCCACGAGGGTCGCAGTGTTTGAGTTTTCACCCTTGGTGCTGACATCCATTTAATTTTGGGGACGTTCACAGCTCAGTTACTGACCCAGGGATTTACTGGACATGAACCATGTGCTTCTCAGCAATAATAAACTCCATCCTTAGCTCCTTGGGATTGTTTGAAATTGCAGAGCAGCACAGAGAGTGCGGTGGGATGACTAAAAAAGATCCAAAATGTGTATTATTATTATTATTCCTCTCTCCTATGAAAACTGTAATTACAGCAAATTAAAATACATGAGGTAGTGTTCTCCTCCTTGGAGAGGAAGTCAGATACTTTGATATTTCATGTGCACAGAATAATACTTTCAATTTAGCTGTTGCAGAGCCCTGAAAATTTACACTGCTTGGCACTGGCTTCCCAACATGTAGGAGTTTAGGCTGCTGCATCATTTGGAAGCAGATTATTCTTTAACATAATGTATTTTAAGATTAATAATTTGAGAAGTTTCTGGGCATCCATTCAAGAGAACAGCTCCTTGGAACAATGTCTGGTTTTATTAGGTTATTGCACAAAATCAGCATTGCATTCAGATATTGCTGTCTCGCAGTATCACCCTGAAGGATTTTATTCAGCTACTGAAGTGATACTACAAAATGAGCATAATTTTACCACCATGTGAAACCACCCAGCAGAAAGGAGGAATTATATGCAATGCTAGCAGGAAACAAAGGCTGGAACACAGCGGTGAAACAGTTCTGCAAAGTTCAGAAAAGGAAAATTGCATCATAAAGAAAATCGGGCTTAATAAATTACCAGTCCTGTGGGAATTGTCTTGTACTCTGAGAAGTAATTCTGGGTATTTCTTCTCATCAGGATGATGAATGGGCTGGTTCTGCCTAAGGGAGTGTGTTTAAGCACAAGGTAAGCACTAAAAATGAAAGCTCCATGTTTCTGCAGCTGCCCTGTGTGAAACTGGCTTCTCTGAGGAAGAAGCAGAAATTCGGGTGGTTCCAAAGGAAGCTGGGCCAGTGAAATACAGCAGTTTCATTTTGTTCCATCACAGAGAGAGATTATCCCTGGAGAAGTCCCTGCCTTATGCCAAATCATCTCAGCTACCTCAGGCACTTGATTGTGGGTTCAAATTAGGAGCCAGGAGCTTTCCAGCTCTCCAGAACATGGCAGCAGCAGCCTTTGGGTTCACACAAGCCCCCCAGCCAGGGAGAAGGAGCTGCACATCAGTTCCTGGACACCCTTTTTGATTTTTTAAATTTTTTTTTAAATTTTTGATTTATGAGTCCCTTTCCTGCAGCAGCAGTTGGCTCTTGAAGGTCTGTCAGGTCCAGGGTTCTGGATCAGCAGGTGATTTACACCAGCCTGGCTTCCTCTGGGGGTGAGTCAGAGGCTGGAGAGTTTCAGTCCAGTTTCTATTTTAAGTTGCTACACCTTGTTGGTTCCTCCTGAGAGGGGCTGGATCTCGTAGCTGATATCACTGACATCTCCAGTGATAATCTGTGGGGTGCAGGGGAAAAATCCCAAGCCTGAGATGCAGCAAATGGATAAAGGCTGAGCAGGGCCCAGTTCCTGGGGGACAATGACTCCATTTCCCCAATTCCCATCTTTTTTTGGGGTGCTCTCATGCTGCACTCCTGACATAATTTCTCCTTTTCAATTTTAAAGAGTTAAAATTTTTCAATTTTAACTGGACTGTTAACACTTTTCAGCTGGAAAAGAAATCACATGCAGGTTCTGTGACCCTACAAATGCTGCTGTGAGTTCAAAGATACATTTGCAGCCATGGCAATCCTGAATATGGATTTAATTTTGTGCATTTTCCCTGGATTTTTGCTCCAGCAGAAGCCTGGCTGTGGCACTGGGTGTGCTGTGCAGGAGAGGGAGCTTTCACTTTTGGATGTCACATCCCTGGTTGTGATGGATTCCTTTGGTTTTGTGAGTGTGTGGGGTTTGTTGCATTACAGAGCTTGTTTGGGGAGATAATCCACTTATCAGGCCAAGAACACCTTCTCTCCCTACCAGACAACAAATTAGTTCTTCCCTTTCTGAGGGAGATAAAAAGGGATATCCTAACCCAGAGGAACAGGGCCATGGCATGGGGCTGACAGGATCAGAAACAAAAGGAGAGGAAGAAAACAGAAAAACACATTTGTTGAGGAATGGCTGCAAAATCTGAGTGATTTACTGCAGCAACTCATTCATCAGAGGAATTTGGCCTTGCCTCACTCTAATCTAAATTGAATCTAATTTAGATTCCAAGCAAGGGATGGGAATCCTTTCCTGAACCAAAACAAGCCTTGCCACCTCCTACCTATTCATTACTCATTCCTTAATTTGTTTGGGTTTGTTATGTAGGACACTCAGGAAGAATAGCTTAAAGCTGTGAGTGCTGGCTGGATCTGGTGCTATAATCTCTGCTCTGCTGCACATGGGGTTGATTTTTGATGCAGTTTTGATGCAGGGTTTGTTCCATGCCTCTGCCTAGGGCCCCCAGGAAGTGGGGTGTGAACATCTTCCTTTTTTTTCCTGAGTGCTGATCTGCCTGGGAGAGAACACTGCAGCCTGGGGCTCAAACAATTTCTGTTTTTTCATTAAAAACCAGCTCTGCTCATGCAGAACCATCCATCAGAACCATCAGGAAGAGCCCTCCTGGAAGGAGGGGCTGGAGAATGTTTCTCTGCACCTTTGGGGTGTCCTGCCTTCTGACCTACTTTCAGTTCTTGCTTTATAAGTCAATAAACAGCAAAACTTGGCCTCCCAGTCTGTGCATGTCTGGGAATGGCATCATTCCTTCCCTGGGTCTTGCCAGGGCTGCCAGCAGCTGCACTGGGGCTCAGGGCAGTGAACAGCTCTCATTCAGGACTCTCCTGCTGCTTAAAACCTGTCCCACAGTTTGTTCTGAGCCTGTTTCCTGGGGAGAAATGAGATTTGGGCATTTTTTGGGCATTGATTCCAGCAGCTTCTGTAACCTGGAGCAGGTCAGGGCATGACCCAGACCATGGTGCTGCCTCCTAATTTTTGAATTCCACGCCTGATGCTTTGCTTCTCTGTGTCTTCCCTCCCTCCTTCCTGGAAATTCATCTCAGTTCTGAGGTGTTTGGCTCCCTGGGAATCCTGTGCTGCCTGCAGGGATCTCCTGTGACCCTGTGGGGATGTGCTCCATGGTCTGGTCACTGTCTCAGTGCCATAAATCCTGTCACACCCACAGACATCATTCCCATTAGGCTAATTTGTCTCCTGCTGACTCTGAGCAGAACCTTGGGCTGTGCAGGTTGTTAAACCCCAAGGATAAAGGTGTGGATTGCAAACTCAGGACTTGGGAAAAACCCTGCCTGCAAGCAGTGAGGGAGAAATGGGAATGGGAAAAATGAGCAGCTCAACAGGGGCGTGAGAGTGGCTTGGATTTGGGGGTATCTGGAGAATTTGCTGGAAGAAAAAGCAAATTATCAATTTCCCTGCAGCAACTGAGAGAAAAGGTTGAACACCCCCACAGGAGCAGAGCATGCAGGTTCTGTGTGTGCAGCCCTGGCTGGCAGTGGGGTTTGTGCCATCTCTGCCCTGCTGCTCCTCTCTGTGCCCTCCTCCAGAGCTGTTTGCCAGCTGCCTCCTCATGGGCAGCATTCCCAGCCAGGCAGGTGGGTGATGCAGCCCAGGCAGCTGGTGATGGAGCAGGATTGTGGGAATGCTGCTTCCTTCCCACTTCTACAGCTCCAAAACAAGAACCTCCAGCACTTGTGAGCAGCTCCAGGCAAAGGCTGGGGAGCTTTGTTGGGCTTGCAGGAGGAAATTCCAGTGGAAGCCAAGGCTGGCTTGACCTCATTAGAGGCAGCCAAACACCTCCTTTCCCAAGAAGCTTTTCTTGTTGCCAAGGTGAGTCTTGGGGTCTGCTGTTCCTCCAGGCCCTTCTCCTGAGCAGGAATTCTGCCTTCTCCCACAGCCTGCCTTTGTGATGTCTCTCTCTCCTGTTTTTCCCTTCTGAAGTTTCCTCTCAGCAGCTGCTCAGCTCTTGGATGCAGTTTGGCACATCCAATCTGGTGGCACTGTTGTTTGGAGCTGAAATGAATTTGCATTTTGGTGTTCAGGGAGATTTTTCAGGCATGTAGAGCCACCCCATGAAATATGAGTTGGTGGAATAGAAACTGAATTATGTTTTTCAAATTCTTAATAATTACATTGAAGGGATCAGCATAAATTATTATTATTTTAAGAAAGTGGTTTTAAATTAGCTCTAAAACAGCTAGAGACAAGGAATTGTGAACTAGCAATGTTATCCTGCCGCTGGGGAGTTTTCCTGCTCTGATTAATGGCAGGTACTTTCCATGGTTCAATCTGAGGGGCCAGACAGGGCTGGGGTTTGGGTTGGACCCTTCCAAGTGAGCTGAGCTCTGGTTTTTTTTCTGGGACAGAGTTTCCATGGGATCAGGAAATGCTGCCACTGCCAGAGTGAGCAGATCCATTTGGTGGCAATGTTAATACTTGGAACAAAACCAGAACAGGACAAGGAGGCTCCTCCTCACAGCTTTGTCCTGTATGAACCTCCTGAGGCAGCATTTTGGCTTTGAGACTAAAATAACCCACAGGAGGATCTATATTCTGCTGGAAATACTCCTGGCTGCAGTAGGTGTTCCTGAAAAACCTCAGCCTGTGCTTGGAGTCATGCCATGCATTCCCAGATCTCCCTGAGAATCCTCAGCCTGTGTTTGGGATCGTGCCACGCATTCCCAGATTTGGAGTCAGCCTTGCTCCATTCTTTGCTGAGTCTGAGTCATGGAAGGTCTCTCAAGCTGCCTGATGAGCATTATTTTTTTGCTGGAAAACACTAAATTAGCAGGTCATGGAGTCAGCTTATAGAGAATTGTGGCTATTTGCATATTTAATAACTTTCAAATCATGAAATGCAGGTGATTTGATGCCTCAAGAAGGAAAAATGCATGGGAAGAGGACAAAAACCACAATGAAACATACTGCCAAAGGAAAGCTGATTTTAGTGCTGGAACCCAGTGGGTGAAGGACTCTCTGAAGTTAAAAAGACAAAAGTTTTCAGCAGCCTAAAGCACTGAAGTGCTCCCTGCAGTGTGCTGGCTCCTGTCTGCCCCAGGAGGGTGTTACAAGGTGGGGAAGAGCCCATAAAGCTCTGCCTAGAAAGGGAAATGAGGTGAGGAGGTTTTGCTGAGCAAGAAGAACGAGGGAAGGGGAAAGACTGACGTTGCTAAAGCAGCCCTGGCGTGGTCATGGGGCAGCAATGAAGGAATGGGGGTCACTGTGGGGGTGGAGGTGCCATAAACTGGTCATTACAGCAGGAAACGGGAAGTGCAGGGCCCTCACCCCAGGGTTTAATGTGTGGCCTTGAGCAAATCACCTCACCTCGATTTACCCCTGCTCCCACTCTTCCTCCTGGGAGGGAGGGTTTGACACTCTCTGGGTTCAGGAGATCAAGGATTTTATTGTTTTATGGGTGGATGTGCAGCCAGTGCCCACAGGAGCCAGAAGGAGGTGCAGCGTTGACCCTCCTTG
Source organism: Hypocryptadius cinnamomeus (assembly GCA_013400635.1). Classification (NCBI taxonomy): domain Eukaryota; kingdom Metazoa; phylum Chordata; class Aves; order Passeriformes; family Zosteropidae; genus Hypocryptadius; species Hypocryptadius cinnamomeus. The sequence continues at coordinate 11,797 of VYZP01026516.1, forward strand.
TCTGAATTGTCTCTGTAGCTCAAATTCAATATTTATAGACCCCAGAGTAGCTGGGAAAGGAAAATCATCCTTAATACTCTTAATACTTAATACTCTTTATTCCAGCTGAGGAGATCTCTTCCAGCTGAGGAGCTCTCTGGCATTTTAGAGGAAACACATTCCTCTGTAAATTGAGATGATCTTCCAGCTTTTCTCAAGGATGTGTGAAGTTATATTGCTGCTGCCTCAGAAATGGCTTCATCCTTGTGCCTCCAGAGCGTGCACTAATGTGCTTTATTGCCTGAGCTCTCACAGAAACAGCCAGTGTTGATATTTATTTGTGAGCTGTTGCCCTGAGGTGCTGGGAAAGGGTGGTGATGCCTGCGGTGCGGAAGAAAAAGGCTTTTTTTAGAACACCTGTTTCTTGGAAAGTGATGTGTCCATTCCTGGTCTGATTTGCATCAGGACAGGAGGGAGGAGGAGGAAGGACTTTTGTCCAGGAGCAGGGAGTTGCCCTCTGTGGTGGAGCACCTGGACAAGGGTTCCATGCAGGAGATGAGAACCTGATCCTTGCCAGACAAACAGATCACAATCAGTGTGCTGCTGAGCACGTCTGGGAGGGCTCTCTTTATGGTTCATTGCTTGGCTCTTTTTGGACTGAAATTTCTGGCATAAAGCTGATGTATTTTATAGAAAAAGGTTGGTTTTTTTTTTTTCTCTCCCTTCCAAAGGCTTTGCTCAAACGTATTTGTGACAAAAAGTGACACCCCCCCCATGGTTTTCTCACCACCCCTGAGGGTTCTGAGCTCTGCCTCCCTCAGCCTCCCTGTGCAGATCCTGTGCAGAAAAGCCTGATAACATAAAATATTATATTTTATGGGGTTTTCCAATGAAAACTGTTCTTCCAGACATCTTTGTAATCGAGGATTGTTTGCACAGAGTGAAGAAAGGTGAATTGGGTGCTGTGGATGGGCTGTGAGCATCCTGAGTGCAGGAATGGCCAGAATTCAATAACTCCTGTCCTGCTGTGTGGAGGAGGCTTTACAGCAACTTCTGTGAGCCAGAGAGGAGTTTGATAGGAGGATCCACGTTTACCCTGGAAAGAATTCTCTACCAAGGTCCTTGACATAGAAACCAAAAAAGAGAGAAGGATAAATAAGAGCAACCTGCAACTGCCTGTTCCAATGAGACTTTGTTTGTCTCTCCTGACCAATGGGTAAAGTGTAAACTGAAGAGTTTTGTAAGAATGTATAAAAAACTTGCATGCTGTAAAAAAACAGGTTTGAAACCTTCTGAAAATTGAGTGTTGCTTTGTGTTGTGAGCATCTCAACTATGACACTGCTGGGCTGTGTGTGTAGTGCCACTGGAATGGGAATGGCTGTGCTTAGTGGGTCACATCAGTGACCTTTCACCTCCTTCTCCTGGGCTTTTGTGGCCCAGGATGCTCCCAAGTTACCCACTTTGATATAAAAGCTATTCACTTTGATATAAAAGCTTTTATCAGTGTGAATAGATTTCATTGTGCTCTGCCATGATCAGTGTGTCTCCCTGTCCCAGCTCAGCTGTTGTCACTGCCTGATTGTACCTGCACAAGGATCCATTGGTGCTGAATAACAGAAATAAGGAAATAGGGAAATCATTTGAATAAAACAAATAAGGAAGAAAAAGAGATTAGAGCCCAAATGGTTTCCATTTTGATAATTCACAGAATCAAAGAATCACTAGGTTGGAAGAGACCTTTAAGATTCAAATGTATGCCTTAGAATAAAGAAAATGTTATGAAAGTAGCTGATAAAATTTCACGGTTCTCTCAGGAGAGCAAAAACAAAAACTTTTTTTTCCCCCATTAGTAGGAATTTTTGCTCATAATAAAATCCTTCTAAGAGCATGGTGCTGATATTCTGCATTTCTCTGTGTGTGAGGGTGAGCAGGACTGACCCTCACAGTGTCCCTTTCTCATGGAGCACCTCCAGCACCAGAAGAAAACTCTGTTTTTCCAAAGTCCCACCCAAAAAGGCTCTTTTGGTGTTGTCAGTTTTGGGGCAGGGCAGGCAATCACGGCACCATTGGGGACAGGAACGCTCCTGGATCCCTTGATTCATCCCCCACACATCGCTGGCAGCTGGCACCAATTTTTAGTCCTGGCCTAAACAGCGGCTGGAGCTGCTGCCCTGGTTCCAGCTGCCCTTGAAACAGCAGCCTGGCTGACCTGCAGAGAGTTCCGTGGCTCCTGTGAGCTGCCTCTGCTCTGGGGATGCTCTGCTGGGGGATTTGAGTAATTCCCGAGAAAACCATTCCTGCGGGAGGCAGAGGAGGAGCGAGGAGCAAGGCAAGCACGTGGAGCAGGGCAGGGCTGGTATTGGATGCCAGGGTTCAGCTGGAGAGGAATTTCTGCATCCCTCCTGCTGTTATTGTGCCCTGGAAATCTAATCCTGCAGCTTGCTCAGAGGTGATGATGCATCACTCGAGCCCTTTATGGCCAGATGCTTTCAGGATGTGTCAGAGCTGCTCTGTCACGGACATTTCTTGGTTTTGCTAAACCAAGAACTCAAATCTTTGGCTTGAAAGGGAAAAATTTGCATTTGCTCACCACATATTAATTACTGCAGCTGATTAGTTGCCATGTGACACTTTAATGTAGACTTGCGCCCCAATGTGGTTCTTTTTTTGAGAGAATTGATGCATTTCTGTAGCATTTCACAGCAGCTGGGGAAAGGTGTGCTGCAGACACCTCAGCTGCTTGTAGATGAACTAAAGAGAGTTTTCCTAGAGAAGTGATTTCCAGCTGAGCATCTCAGCCACTCAATCCTGGCATTTAGCCTGCGGTGCGCATTTAGTCGGGGGTTTATAAATTTTTTGTGGCTGCTGGGGGCTCTCTGAGGTGACTGACGAGCACGATGAGCGGGAGGAGGCAGGGGCAGCTCGGGCTGTGTCCGGGCGGGGAGCGCAGCCCGGCGGCCCCGGGGGCACAGCGCTATCTGCCGGGAACGCGGCAGCGCTGCCGGGCTCTCCAGCATCACTCACTGCCCGATTAGGTCCTTTTCTGACCCCGACATGGGGCAATTGAGAGGCGTTTTGTAAAACTTTTATTCCGTTTTCAGTCTCATCTGGAGGGTGAGACAATACAGATGTTATAATTCACACCATCACAGTCAGAAGCCAACTATTTCCTAATTTCAGTATATTATAAGTGTTTCTTGGTCTATCAGCTTTTGCCACGCCATGATGTAAATGCCTTAAAGCCAATCATCTAAAATTACCCCTCGTGGGTCCTATCACAATGCATCTTTCATAGTTCTATTTCTCCAAAGAATCCAGTCTTATTGGCAAGGCCATCCTTTGAAACTTTTTTTCTATCTCCATTTCTCCCTCAACAATATTGTGGGAACCCAGGGCACTGGGAATATTCCTCTGGCTGCTCTGGGGTGCCCTGACCCCCAGGGGAGCACTGACTCTGACCCTCATTCATGGAGAAAGTTTCCAAGACTTCAAGATAGACTGGAATCCACAAAAGTGTGAAATAGATTATAGAGAGTGGTGTAGGTGTGTCACTTGGTGAGAAATTCAGGGTTTGGGATTTTTAGTATGTTGTGGATGGAAGCAAGATGGAGGGCACAGGGTGCTGTCCTGGGTTTCTTCTTCATCCTTCTTCTTCCTCCTTCTCCATGGGTTTGGGTGGCATTTTGTAATTGGGCAGAAAAGTCCTCACTGGGGCTCTGTGGGATCAGTTATTGGGTTAAAAGGGAAAATAATCTAGGTGTCAGTTCTTAATTGGATATTTAGTCTTAAAAGACCTTGGAACAAGAGATTGTTGGCCATTCTGTGCCTTGCTGCTGAGCTCATGGTTGTAAGGCTGTTTCACTGATAAGAAATAACAAATACCTGAGTCTGAACATGAACTGCTGTCTCAAGTGCCTCCAATCCAAACCCAGAGAAACTGATACAATGTCTGTCCTATTCCATGACATTTCTAAGTCAGCAATTCTCATCTCAAAGTTTACATACAAATACATACTATGTGAGCCTTCTGTCAAACTTTAAGCATTCTCTACAAATTAATTTCCCACAGCACACCTCCAGGAGCACCTTCCCCTGCCTAGAACACTGGCTTGGATGTGCAAACACACACACCTGTGCTCCTTCCCTTCCCTGAGCACCCACACAGGCATTTCTCCATCAAATCTCATTCCTAAGAGAAGGGATGGAAACCTACCATGGTCTAAATTCCATTTTTTTCCCCCCATAATTGTTTCTTTGTTTTAAGTTAATAAAGCCACCACTAAAATAAACAAACTGTGGCAGAACACCCAGCCAGGAGGAGGTGCCCGCTTAGACACCAAAGTGCCAGCAAGGAATCCCCTTTGGAAAATTGGTGTTTTAGGGAAAGAAAATGAGGTTTTACAGATTCAAAGCTCTGGGTAGCTTCTGCTGTTTTACACAGCAGCTTTGAGTAGGACGAGGGAGATGTTCTTCACTGACAGAAAACAAAAGACCTTTCAATTCTGTCATATTTAAGTTGGGAAACTGTTTCCTCCTTCCTCCTCCTGCTCCTTCCTCCTTCTCTTCTGTGGTGTCTAATTTATTACAAATGTGTTTGCCATTTTGAAAGAGGTGACAAAGAGGTGAAAGAGGCTGACAGTGTGCTACGAGGAGGACAAAGCTGGGAACCCCAGATGGAGGGTGCAAAACACTGCCAAAATCCCCAAAGGTTTCTGTCTCACAATGGGGGACTGGACTGTGCAAAGCAATAAGGAGCATCCGACCAAAAATCTCCATTGCAAAATCTTCTGGTCTTTTAAGGGATGTGGGGATGATTTATGTCCGTGTTTACTGACAGCTGGGAGCAGATTCAGCTTTATTTCCTTTCTTCATGTTTAAGGAAAAGCAGCAGCCAAGGTAAGACAGCAACATTTGCTGAACAAGCTTTCCTCCACAAAAACACAATCCTCACACAGAGCTGAAATAATTGATGTGCTTGTGTGTTTTACAAGCAGTGAGAATCCCGAAATTAAATGAGCAAATGTCAATGAATATGTGTGGCAACCTGACACACTAATGGGTTCCATCCAGGGCTGAGGTGAACGAGCTGAGGAGAGGCCTAAAAGCAAATCTGAAAGTGCCACCTCATTAGGCTGGGATGGCTAAAGCAGCACACAAAGGCTTCCCTCTGTCAGCACCTGATTTTCTTGGCATCCAGTCCCAGAAAACAATGCCCAAAAGCACCTGGAACCACACCAGGACTTAGAATTTCCAGGATGTATACAATCACACCCCTCTAAATATGGCCTGGGGTAAAGGTCTGGGGGATAAAAAAAAAAAAATGGTTGATTGAATTGCTGACCACAACGTGCTAGCAACGTGCAGGAATGTGCTCTGTGCTCCTGCACACAGAGGGGGAATTTTCAGCCCAGCCTCCAGAGCGTGGCTGCTGCTCCAAGGAATCCCTGACCCTGCCAGGCCGCTGTGCATGCGCAGCTCTGCCTGAAATGAGCCTGCTCCTCATCTGAGAGAGCGTTTCCCTGGCTCTGGAAGGCAGGGAGTGCTCTGGGAATGCTCTGGGAGTGCTCTGGGAATGCTCTGGGAATGCTCACAGGCAGGGCAGGCTGCTGGCAGGGGCAGCCACTTCTGGCTGACAGAGGGGAGGGCTCGCTGAGATCCTGCCCCTCTGGTTCTGAGTCCTGATGGAAAAGCAGCCCCCAGAGCCAAGGATGGATAGAGGAGGCTGAACACGCCGGGGTTGAGCCTGGGAGGGGAGGATGGCAAAGGAGCTGTGACTTGTGGGCCCTGGGGGGAAGCAGGGAGAGCAGTAAATCGAGAACAAGCTCAATCTGTGTCTAACAGAGAGAGGTCCTGCAGGGTGTGTGTGACAGAAATCAGATTTGCTCAGGATGGAGCAGAGCTTTTGGGAATCGTGGGGGTATTCACACTGTGTTACACTCCATGGGGAGGTAGATTGGCAAAAAAAATAAGGTGCAATGCTGGGTTTTGACTTCTTTTGCTGCCTCTGTCAAGGTTGGAATCGAGTTGCTCGAGATGGTATTTTGTGTTCAGACTCAAACATTTATTATTTCTTATCTATATCACAGTCTTACAAGTCCTGAGTTCTACAGCATTCTACTAACAAGCTACAAAATGGCTCACTATCTTTCTCTACAAGGCCTTTTAAGGCCAAACTATCCAATTAAAAAATGACACCTAAATTATTTTCCCTTTTAACCCAAAGCTCTCAGTATCCAGAGTTCCAACAGAGCAACACAAATGCAGGTGTGATTTCTGTGTGGAGAGAGCAGGTTGGGCAGCAGAGGCACTCTGGGGATCTGCATCTAAAGGCATTAATGAGGATCTACCCCTGGAATATTGGCTGGGAAGGGGCTGGGTGCACCTGGAAACTGCAGATCAAGCCCTCAACATCAGATCTGTGCATCAGCTGGGAATGAAGGCACAGAGGTGTGTGAAGAGCAAAGCTGGAGTTGCCTCCAGCTGAGAACATTCAGAGGATCCAGGTGTCGGCAGGTACATGGGGAACTCGTTTCAAACCTCGAGTGTGAAAAGAGAAAACTGAATGAGCCTTTCTAACCCCCCAGGCACCCTGTGAAAGCAACCAGAGAGAGAGAGCAGCCCTCCCCTGCCTGGGATTTGTGCAGCACGGATGTTGGAGTGTGTGGGAAGGGTGCCTGCATCCATTAAACCCAACATCTCTAAACTGGCATTCCTTATCCTGCAGGGCTCCTCTGCACAGCCCTGCTCCTTCCATCCTGGCTGCAGGCTGCTCGGGGGGAGCAGGGTGAGGAGCACGAAGGGGCTCGCTGCATTTTGAGCCTCGGGGGTTGCAGGGCTGGCTGTGGGAGCCCTGCAGGGCTGGGCCGGCGCTCTGGGAGCAGCTGATGCCGGCGGTGGCTCTGCTGTGTCCCCTGGCAGCCAGGAGGGGCCGGGCTGATGTGATGGGGATGGCAGAGGAGCCCAGACACGCAGGGCTCTGTTCCCACTGCCCTGTCCCAGCCTCAGGGACCATGACAGTGAAGGATTAGTGGGGGCAGGGTGCTGAAATTATTTTTATCTCCTCGTCTTGTTGTGCCTGTGCACAAGTGCCAGCCTTTTCAGCCTTTTTTTCTCTCTTTTTTTTTTTTCCTCCTGTGAAGCATTAACTGGGTGGGTTGCCATAGCAACCCCCGCATGGTAAGTTGGGCTGCTTCTTGCAGAGATTTCTCCCTCAACAGTCAAGATTTCTCTCTCTCTCAGCATTGCATCCCCTTCCCCATGTCTCCTGGAGTGCCAGTGCCCTCTGTGGTGCCCTAAAGGCCACCCCTGTCCCCCAGCCAGCTCACTGGAGGCACCGGGGCTGGGGCAGGGCAGGGAGGAGCAGCTTGTGCATCATCCTGGCGTGGGATGGAGTTGGGAGGATCTCTGCTCTCCATCCCTTGTGCAGGGTTCCAAATTGAAACAGGCTTCCAGTGTGACATCCTGATTATTTGCAGGTTTTCCTGAAGAGGGCAGGGAGGTGTTTGCTGATTATCCTAAGCAGGCACGGGGTGACATTGGAGTGGTTCTCAGCTAAGCCCAGATTGTAGCAAGAGTGAAAAGATCTTATCCTTTCATTCAGTCACTCTGAGACAGCCCAGAGAGGTTTGCTTTGAAAACAAAGCCAACACAGCTTGTGGCAGGTTAAGAATCTGGGTGGACTACAGGTGTTTATTGTAAATCACCTTGGATCTTGTCTGTGGTAGGCTCGAGGTGAAGAATAAACTTCTCCAGAGCTGGGGAAGAGGGTGTGACCTCCCTGACATGTGACTTTTCATCTCAAAATCCTCACAAATCCAAGGCCAGTTTCACCAGCGGTTTTCTTCACCTCAGGGCCCCATTTCCCTTCTTTAAATAGCAGCTACAACGCTGGTCTGGAACGAAATAATTGAGGTTGGAACATGAGTGATTCTGAGGGAAAACTCATTACTTTTTCAGGATGTTTGTTTGCCAATATAATTTGAATTGTTTGGCAGGCAGGCTCTGGGGTGCCTGGGGTTAGAGGAGGAAAGGCTTCTGTTTCTACCTGAGGAGCAGCAGGGGCTGGGGGTCAGTCAGTGACTCTGACTGAGTCAGTGTGGTCGAGCTGCTGCTTCCTCTTAATCCTCTTGGCCCCTGAGTCTCATCCCTGGCAGGATTCTCTGTAATAGATGTAATTAGAGCAGCAGCAGCACAAACAGTGCAGCCCTGCTGATCCCTGCTCTGCGTTCTGCCAGGGCACCTGGCTGCCTGGGAATAGCTCTGATTTCCATGGTGCTTTGTGGAACAGGTGGCTGTCAAAGGAGAGAGCCAGGGATGTTTTCCAGCAGCTCCTGGGGCTATAAAAAACCCACCCCCAGCACTCATCTGCTGTGCATGGGATGGATTGTTCCAGAAGGGGTAGGAGCAAATCCTTCTGGCATAACCTGCCCTTCCCTTTGTGCTGTTGTGCTGATAACAAGGGGAAATGGGATAAAAGAAATGGCTCAATGTCCTTCATGCAGCTCTGGGTATCACATTTGCTGTTCTGTCTTCCCAGGGAGGAAATCAGATGTTAAGCTTTCTATATCCATGATGGATGACTTCTGAATGGGGGATGGAATGCTGGCATCAGCAACCTGCAAGCTGTTGGTCTCCCTGGTCACACCTGGCTCTTGCAAGTACATTAAATAGATTTATTTTCTTCTGGTGGGCTGTTGGAAGAGTGCAAAGGAGACCAAAGAAGCCTGGGAGCAGAGGGGACAGTGAGAACAACCTGACAGCCAGAGTGTGGCTTTGGCCCGTCCCTGCTGGAATACTTCAGGCTGCAAAGATTTCAGGAATCCCAGTCAGCTGTGGGCTGGAGCAGGGCACAGCAACCTGTGCAGTCAGCACAGTGAGGCAGAAGGAGGCACCAGGAGGGTGTCCTTAGCTGGGAATTGCTTGGAGCAGCCACTGGAGCCTGTGCAGGGTGACGTACAGGCAGCTGCTGTGTGTGGCCGCTGGCAGATGATGAATGCAGCCTGCTGACACAAACACAATTAGGTGATGTCTAGGAAAAGTGTTGGCTTTGTTCTGTGCCTGCTTCACTGCAGCAGTGCAGGGAGCTGATCTCACATGTGTGACCCTGTGTCCACCCTGGGGAGGCCACAGAGCTGTGGCAGTGGCCACCACCAGCGGCGTGTGCCCAGCTGAGGGCCCGAGTATAACTGGAGCTGATTTTTTCTGCTGCCTGCAAACCTCTCTGGGTGGGTCTGGCCACCTGCACGCTGAGTTTTGGCACTGCCAGTCACTCCTGTGTCATCCTCTGGTGGGGCTGGCCAGGTTTAACTCAATAGATTGTGCTGTGTGTGGAGCTGCAGGTGCTTTAAAAGGAGCACATGTAACAAATGCTTCATTTCCCCCTCGCTGTGCACTGTGACCTTCAAAGCTGGAGGAGCCCTCCAGGGCACGGTGGCCCCCGTCCAAGGAGAGAAAGCCCAGCCTGCTGCTGGCATTAAATTCCCTGGAATCAGGCAGGAACATGAGGCCAGAGGATTTCCCAGTATTTCCAACTGTGACCTTCAGAGCCGTGCAAATGTTAGTATTAAACTTATTAGCAGCAGAGGCCTTTCTGTGACCCCGCAGGGATAACTCCCCCCATTTCCCCCCCGCCACTTGGCTTTTTTTTGGAGGCAGGACAGTGATGCTGATCTGTAGAGACAGGACAGGAGCAAGGGGTACAAATGGAAAGAGGGGAAAATCAGATTTTGGGAAGAAATGCTTTGCTGTGAGGGCAGTGACAGGGCATCCAGGGAGGTCGTGGCTGCCCTGGACGTGCTCAAAGGCTGGATGTGGCTTGGTGGGAGTTGTCCCCACACATGGCAGGGGGTGGGACTGGCTGAGCTTTAAGGTCCATTCCAATGCCTTAACACTCCGTGATTGTGTGATATCCTCTGTGTGATACCTCCAGCCAAGCTGGGCGCTGCCCGCGGGACCACCGGAGCCCCAGGCTGCTTTCGCTGAGCCGGGAGGAGCCGGGCGCGCCTGGGGCCGGGGGAGGCGGCCGCGCATGTGCCGCCCGTGCCCCCCGCCCGGGCTCCTCCAGCATCCTCGGCATCCTCCCCGGCATCCTCCCAGGCATCCTGAGTGAATCACTCCCCGCCGGGCGCTGCGCCCCGCAGCCCGCGCAACAAAAGCGCCGCGGCCGCGCCCCGCGGAGCCGCTCCCGGCGCGGGGCACCTGCTGCTGCTGCTGCTGCTGCTTCTGATCCAACACTGCTGCTGCTGCTGCTGCTGCTGCTGCTGCTGCTGCTGCTGCTGCTGCTGCTGCTGCTGCTGCTGCTGCTGCTGCTGCTGCTGCTGCTGCTGCTGCTGCTGCTGCTGCTGCTGCTGCTGCTGCTGCTGCTGCTGCTGCTGCTGCTGCTGCTGCTGCTGCTGCTGCTGCTGCTGCTGCTGCTGCTGCTGCTGCTGCTGCTGCTGCTGCTGCTGCTGCTGCTGCTGCTGCTGCTGCTGCTGCTGCTGCTGCTGCTGCTGCTGCTGCTGCTGCTGCTGCTGCTGCTGCTGCTGCTGCTGCTGCTGCTGCTGCTGCTGCTGCTGCTGCTGCTGCTGCTGCTGCTGCTGCTGCTGCTGCTGCTGCTGCTGCTGCTGCTGCTGCTGCTGCTGCTGCTGCTGCTGCTGCTGCTGCTGCTGCTGCTGCTGCTGCTGCTGCTGCTGCTGCTGCTGCTGCTGCTGCTGCTGCTGCTGCTGCTGCTGCTGCTGCTGCTGCTGCTGCTGCTGCTGCTGCTGCTGCTGCTGCTGCTGCTGCTGCTGCTGCTGCTGCTGCTGCTGCTGCTGCTGCTGCTGCTGCTGCTGCTGCTGCTGCTGCTGCTGATCCAACGCTGCTGCTGATCCAACGCAGCTCCCGCTCCGCTCCGCCCGCGCCCTGCGCAGCGCCGGCCGCGCCCGCGGAGCCGCGGAGCCGGTGGAGCTGTCCGGGCTCGGGCTCTGTGCAGGCTCCGGGCTCGGGCTCTGTGCAGGCTCCGGGCTCGGGCTCTGTCCGTGGTGCTGCCGCCCCCGCGGCCGAGCGCAGCCCCCGGACCGCGCCCGCCCGGCCGCTCCCCGCCCGGCATCCTGTTGCGCCGGGAGCGCGGCGAGCGGGGGAAGAGCATCC
>VYZP01026516.1:39429-52868 GCA_013400635.1 Hypocryptadius cinnamomeus
GACTGTGTTTTCAGCAGCCCTGTGTGCTTTTTAAGGAGCACACCCTGAAATTCCTGGACTTATGAGGGAGTTGCTCTCATTTCTGGACTGTGTTTTCAGCAGCCCTGTGTGCTTTTTAAGGAGCAATACCCTGAAATTCCTGGACTTATGCTATGAGAGTTTGTCCCCTTCCTCCCTGAAAGCTGCATATAAATCCAGGGTTCAGCTCAAACCAGTTTGCTCTCCAAACTGGGATGACAGATCAGATACCAAATGTGCCCATATGAGGCTTTTGGCCCTGTAGGGTTCTCTCCTTGACGTGCATGGACCCCTCTGATGGGAGAGAGCAGCTGTGGCCCCCTGTGACAGCCCTTGTGGTACCCACCAGCAGCAGGAGATGGATCTAAAGGAGCTGGCACACCTGAGGGGCTGTGGGGGAAGCAGGAGATGCTGAAGGATGAGGAGCAGGACTGGGAGGACACAGTGACACCCTGGTCACAGCCCTGCCTGCAGCTGTGCAGTCTCACCTGGTCCAGGAGCATCACGGAGGATTTGATGATCTCGCGCCATTTCTGCAGCTCTGAGTCGTGGTACTTCTGCTGGGACTCCAGCAACTGGGCCCACTCTGTCTGAGACTGGGGTAACCTGCCACAAAAACACAGGCAAGGGGCATAAAATCCCACAGTTCGTACTGAGATTTCTCTTTTACTGAATTCACAGAATGACCAGGTTGGAAGAGACCCTAAAGATCATAGAGTCCAACCCAGCCCCAGCACCTCACCTAAACCCTGGCACCCAGTGCCACATCCAGGCTTTGTTAAACACACCCAGGGATGGTGACTCCACCACCTCCCCAGGCAGAACATTCCAGAACTTTATCACCTTTCTGTGAAAAACTTCTTCCTAATATCCAACCTGTATTTCCCTTGGTGCAGCTGGAGGCTGTGTGCTCTGGTTCTGTCAGTTCCTGGAGAAAGAGCCCAGCCCCAGCTGAGCACAGGCACCTTTCAGGAGCTGTGCAGAGTGATGAGGGCACCCCTGAGTCTCCTTTTCTCCAGGCTGAGCACCCCCAGCTCCCTCAGTGCTTCCTCACAGGGTTTGTGTTCCCAGCCCCTCTCCAGCCTCCTTGTCCCCTCTGGATGCTCTCCAGTGTCCCCAAGGTCCTTCCCAAGCTGAGGGGCCAGAGCTGGGCACAGCACTCGAGGTGTGACCCCAGCAGTGCTGAGCACAGGGGCAGAGTGACCTCCCTGCTCCTGCTGGCCACACCATTCCTGACCCAGGCCAGGAGCCATCGGCCTCCTTGGCCACCAGGGCACACTGCTGGCTCCTGTCCAGGCTGCTGTGGACCAGTGCCCACAGGTCCCTTTCTGTCTTTATTGTGAGGAATAGCTGCTCTGGCTCTTTTTTCCAATTCTTTCTCTTCAGGCCCATTTAAACCCCCAAAGCAGAACTGAGGAGAGGGGAATCAGGACAGATGGAAGCATTCCAGGGGCTTGGATGGATTCAGGTGCTTCCACAGCAATCGTGGCTGCAACACAAAAATTACCCACGTGGAGCCACCCACGTAATTCCAGCACTTGCACATCTCACTGTGCAACCAGGAGGTAAGTTCTGTACTTAAATACTATTGTAGTAGTCTAAAAATCACCAAGAGCACCAGAGAAAGATAAAATCAAAAAAGATAAAATCAAAAAAGATAAAATCAAAAGTATCTATCTGTGGGGTAGTAGCAGGGCTGGTATGGGAAAGATAGTAATTCCCTTTGCTAAGGAGGAAAAATGACACAAATAGGACAAAAAATTCCAACAAAGTGGTAGCACATGGCTATGAATGCTTGAAGTGTAGCAAGGAAGCAACTGGGACTCCAAAAAAGGGACACAAGGGGACAAAAATACCTCAGATAAGTGGATGCAGGAAGTTCTCAGCCTCTAAAAATAGACCAGAGACCACTCAGGATCCAGGACATCTGGATCCACACCTTCCAAAACACAAACCTGACCTACTGTGTGTCCCAGGCCCAAATTCTCCTCTGATACAAAGGGATCATTCTAAGATGCTGCAGATACAGAGGGATACAAAGGGAATTTTGGCCATCAAAGGAGGGGAAGTGACCCCCTCAGCCCAGAACTGCTGAACATTTATTCACAAAGCATCCTCTGTGGCCTTAACTCTGCTCTTCAGCTGCAGGGGAAATGCACACAGCCCTTCAGCTTCACCTGCTTTGCACAAAAGTGAGAGCCCAGAGCTCTGATGTGACAGGAAAGCCTCTGACACCCACAAAAACCAAGGAGAGCCCCAGCAGGTGTGGCTGTACCTCTCCTGCAGCCTCAGGCCCTGCCACGCCGTCAGCGTCTGCGTGGTGTACTCCAACATCCAGAGTTTGTAGAACAGCATCATGTTGAGAATGACCAGCAGCACCAGACTGCAAAGGAAGCAAGAAAACAGCCACTTCAGGAGCATTTCACAGCTCACTGCCTGCCAGGAGCACCTGGGACAACACCCAGGTCTTCAGGAAGGTGTCTGAGGCCCAGTCCATGCTGTGAGTGGGGATTTAATCTGAGTGAGCAACCAAAACTTCACCTCGTGGAAGAAATGTGTGAGCCAGGAGGACAGACAGACAGACAGGGCTGGGTGAGTGGATGTGCTGAATGCAGAGAAAGGGAGGGAAATGGGAGAGTAAAGAGGTAAAAAAAGAGAGAGACAGTACCTGAAACAGATCCTAACGGGAGCAGGGAAGAGAAAAGACGGAGCAGCTGCAGGTTAGAAACGGACTGACACAAACTGGGCTGGGAGGGGAGGCTCAGACAGTGCAGGAGGTACAGGGGGAAGGGAGCAGAGGGAGGAGAGGCAGGAAGGACAGACAGGGATCTGTGAGCCTGCACTGCTGGTGAAGTTCCCTCAGCACAGCTGAGCTCCTGGGGACAGCAGGTGGCTGTGCAGGCACTGACACACACACACACAGTGCTCACATCCTCCCTTCCCCCTTCCCAGTGAGGCACTGACACACACACACAGTGCTCACATCCTCCCTTCCCCCTTCCCAGTGAGGCACTCACACACACACACAGTGCTCACATCCAGCCTTCCCCCTTCCCAGTGAGGCACTCACACACACACACAGTGCTCACATCCAGCCTTCCCCATTCCCAGAGAGACACTGACACACACACACACACACACACAGTGCTCACATCCAGCCTTCCCCCTTCCCAGTGAGGCACTCACACACACACACAGTGCTCACATCCTCCCTTCCCCCTTCCCAGTGAGGCACTCACACACACACACAGTGCTCACATCCTCCCTTCCCCCTTCCCAGTGAGGCACTCACACACACACACAGTGCTCACATCCTCCCTTCCCCCTTCCCAGTGAGGCACTCACACACACACACAGTGCTCACATCCTCCCTTCCCCCTTCCCAGTGAGGCACTCACACACACACACAGTGCTCACATCCTCCCTTCCCCCTTCCCAGTGAGGCACTCACACACACACACAGTGCTCACATCCTCCCTTCCCCCTTCCCAGTGAGGCACTCACACACACACACAGTGCTCACATCCTCCCTTCCCCCTTCCCAGTGAGGCACTGACACACACACACACACACTGTTCCAGCCTTCCCCATTCCCAGTGAGACACTGACACACACACACACTGTTCACATCCTCCCTTCCCCATTCCCACCCCAGCACTGGGAACACACCCCAGCCATGCCCTGCCCAGCTCCTCTCACCCCCACCATGCAGGGGAGCATTTCTGCTCCTCCCCAGGAAGAGATTCCAGAATGCCAGGCTGGTGCCTGGCTCTGAATAGTGCAGTTATTTTGCTGGAAGAATGGCCCACTATGACCAGTTCAGTCAGGCGGATGGCAACTGGCCAGAGGAATATTCTGGAAACACCACAGAGGGCTCTGTGACCCAAGTGAAGCTGTCAGGAGATGTTGGCACAAAGCTTGGGTACCTCTGTGCTATGTTCTCATCATGACAGCACCTTACACCACCTCATTTATCACTGGCTGGGTGCTGCTGCAAACCTCTGCATCTGTGCTCCTCTGGGACCAGGGAACATGGAAAGGAGCTCAACTTGAGCTGCCATTTCAGCCCTGAAATCCCAGCTTCTCCCCACCTCTCTGAAAGCCAGGTGGAGCTTAAGGAAAAGCTCAGCCCAAGTCAGAAAAGCCTGGCTCACTGCTTTGGACAGTTCTGCTCCACAGCACCTGCCCAGGGAGCACTGCAGCACTAAATGAAGCCTGCTGTCAGCCTGAGGGCAGAGGAACAGTAAACACAGTGAGTTTGGGTATTAAACTGAACCACTGGGATGTGAGGGGCCTATTCCCAGCTCACCTGGAAGGCACATCCCAGTCCAAGACCACCAATCCTGAAAGGTGTGGCAGGAAAGAGCCAAACCAAACAGATCCTGCTGCTGAGCTGATGAAATCACTCCAATCCCTCGTGCTTCAGCTGTTTCTTTATTTATTGTGCAGAAATCATCTCTCAAGGGTCCAGCTGCTTTCTGGCTGTACCTCTCATCAAAATCACTGTCCAGCACCAGACATGAAAAGGTGTTGCCTTTTGACCAGATGTGACAGAATCCTCAGACACTGAGCCCTGTTGGGGTAGCCCAGTGGCTCCCAGAGAACTCTGCACAGTCATTGTCCCTCAGAGCAGCTGCTGTGTCAGCAATTAAATCACTTGTTTTAAATTACCCAAACACACAGAGTTTCTATGTGTCATCAAAAATCTGTAAGCTGCATCCCTGAAGTAAAAGAATAAAAAATAAATAAAATGCTTATACTTTTTGGATTTCTTCTCTTGTAGGTATTGACTCCTCTCTTCTTGCACAGCTGCCTCTGTCCTGATTCTCACTGTCCCTGACAGGTCCCAGACCTGCCTTTAGGACTCCCAGAACAGACCTGCAAAGCCCATGTTTGGCTAAAACAAGGGCAAAACCCAGGGGAAAGGAGAGAAGGGAGCACAGAACTCCAGGAGCACAGACAAACCAAAGGTGTTTAATGCTGGCTGGGAAGGAGAGCAGAAAAAACCATCACTTACACAAAGCTGATGACAAGGAGCAGCTTGGAGACACTCTGCAGGTGGAAGCCACTGGGGCTCTCCTCAGGGATGTGCCGTGTCTGAGTGGAACCTGAGGAGATGGGATGCATTTGGGATGGGAAACAGGGAAGGGCAACCTCTGATCCTCTACCCACCCTCCACCTCACCCAAACAACCCCAACACCATCCCTCTGTGACAAATCCCTGCTCGACCCCATCCCCAAGGCCGTGGGCTGTGCAGCTGCTCACCTGCCACGTGCTTGATTCGATGGGCAACCTCCTCATCCGTGGGGGTGGTGACGGGGCTGAGCACCTCCTCCAGGTGTGGCACCCTCAGGTGGGTGTGGGCGCGTTTCCGCCGCCGCACCGTGGATTGCTTGCTCACCTTCTCTTTGGGGGATTGTCTGTGCACCTCAGCCAGGTACGTGCTCTCTGTTTTGGTCAGCTCGCTCTCTGCAGCACCAAGGGGGAGCATTTTGTTCAGAGAGAAAGGTTTAACCCCTCTGATGTGATGCTTTAGGATTTCAGCTTTTCTGTTTTCCATCTATTTGTAATCCTGCAGTTCTTTAGTGTAGAACTCTAAACTCCACACACAGTGGGAGCTGCTGCTTCCCCATTTGGGGCAGACACAACAATTCCTCTCCAGGCCTGGCAATCAAGGACACCTCACTGCCTCAGGCCTGAGAGATGGAAACAAAAGGGAGTTGGGGGCAGCAAACTTGGGGTCAATGACTTTGTTAGCTGAAGCTGGAATTGGAAGACTCACCCCCAAAATGCAAATGGTCCAAACTTATAAAAGTATAAAAACCCATGACCCATTGTCCATTTTGGGCATAGCCCCTGGGGGGCTTTGTCTGCCCTAAACGTACCTGAAGGCCCTTCAATAAATAGATCTGCTTTTTATTCTCTTCATTTTGTCTGGCCTCTGTTTTTAAGTAGCCCCAAAAAAAGCATCAGCTGGGCCAAAGAAGCTGGCAGGGTCTGAGAGATTTGTGCTCCACATTCCTCGCACCTTTCACCAAAATTTGACCCCAAACTGCCTGACAGGGAGCAGGATTTGCTGCCCTGAGTAATTCCAGCAGGTAATTTATTCCAGCTCTGGTAGCCCCTTTTGTAAGCCACCCCAGGGCTGGCTCATGCTGCCCACTCCCAGGGAAACACGAGTGCCACTGGCATTGCCACTCTTACCCAAGTGACGGAAATAATCTTCCAGGCCGCTCCAAAAATTCTTCTCAATGAAGGATTTCACCAGCCCCCAAGGCTGTTTCCTGTAGCGTAATTCTGTGGAAACCCTGTGAGGAGGAAAAGGTCAGTCATTCCCCTGGTTTTGCTCCCTGGGGGTGATGTCAACTCACAATCTTTGTCAGTGTAAATCCAGGAAATAATCATGTACACTGTTCTTTCTGGAATGCTCTCAGCCCTTCACGTTTCCAGAGGAGAAGCACTGCTGGAAAAATCCTTCCAAAGGCAGGAAAAGCCTCTCCCAAGAGCACTCCAGGGCCATTTGGCAGACATCTGGATTATCATTACTGAAGTCACACGGACATAGCTCTGCCCAGTACTCAATTCCTCTGCTTAGTCCCAGGATGTTCATCCTGTGCTTATCACAGTCTGCAGTGCTAACAGGCTCTGCAAACCCCTGCATCCAAGAAAGAGGCAAGAAAAATCTGTACATCCTCTCCCTGATGCAGCTGTAACTCCTCTGCACTGATGCCAACCCAGCAGGTGAAAATCCTTCCCCTTCTCTTGGTGACAGGAATGTCCCAGCAACAGGACAAAGAAGAAGATGTGAGAGAATCCTCACAGACACTGAGCCCAGTGACTCCCAGAGAGCTCTGCACAGTCATTGTCCCTCAGAGCAGCTGCTGTGTCAGCTATTAAATCACTTGTTTTAAATTACCCAAACACACAGAGTTTCTATGTGTCATCAAAAATCTGTAAGCTGCATCCCTGAAGTAAAAAAATAAAAAATAAAACACTTGTTGTTTTTCTTCTCTTGTAGGTAGTGACTCCTCTCTTCTTGCACAGCTGCCTCTGTCCTGATTCTCACTGTCCCTGACAGGTCCCAGACCTGCCTTTAGGACTCCCAGAACAGACTTGCAAAGCCCATGTTTGGCTAAAACAAGGGCAACACCCAGGGGAAAGGAGAGAAGGGAGCACAGAACTCCAGGAGCACAGACAAACCAAAGGTGTTTAATGCCGGCTGGGAAGGAGAGCATTAAAAAATAAATTTTAAAAAAAAGAAATAAACAAAGAAATAACCCCTTCAACCCCTCCTAACACACCCAAACAGCAAAACCCCCTCCCAAAGGTGCCTTTTGCTCATCATTCACTCCCCAGGAGAGGTACCTGAGTCGGCTTTTGTTCCTGGCAACACGAGTCAACGTGTAGCGGTTAATGGTGTAGAAATAATCGTGGTAGGGGACGTCGTGAGTTAGCACCTCTGCATCTATGACATAGCACTCGCTCTCCTGGCTGGCTTTGTACATTGTCTGCAGGAAAAACAGCGTGCAAGGCAACTCTGAGCGTGGTCAGGATGCTGCTCTGAGAGACTGACACCTCCAGCAGCACTTTGCAAACAGGAGACACCCCCATGCCCCAGCCCTGCCCCTGCAGCTCTGCTGTGAGCAGCTCACCCCGAAGGGAAGGCAGAGGAAAACCAGGGTTTCACCCAGATGGTTCTTGTGTGCACATTTTAAAGAGGGCATTCAGCTCCTGCCTCCAGGGTTTTGTAACAGAGGTGTTACACACAGTGCCAGGTGGGGACTGGCTCGCTGGGACATCTCCTAGGACCTCTCTTCTGGTGTCTGCCTTGTCAGGGACCCACCTGAGGTTTTAGCATAAATTCTAGCTAAGAAATTTTCTGGCATAAATCATTCTGTGATTCTTAACACTATAAGAACACATCACTTTCTTCTTTTAAGCGCTTCTGATGTGCTTTTCCCTTTGCTCCAGAGCAAACCTCGCCCAGAGGACAGACAGACAGACACAGTTAAGCACAGATTCCTGGACAAAGCATGGCTTCTCCTGCAGACTGTTCCCACTCAGCTCTGACAGGGGGTACTTTGGTGGCTGAGCCAAACTCAGAATGAAATAAACCATGGTTTGTTTGTCTGAGGGTGTCCACTTCCCTCTGCTCACCCCTTTGCTCTCCCTTTTCCTTTCTGCTCCCTGCACCTCTCCTCACACCCTCACAAGTCCCACCTTGCTGCTGGCATCCCCCTCTCTGAAATGTGATGCTCAGACCCCTTTTCCTGGCTCCCTCTTAGCAATCCCTAAAGCTCACTCTCAGTATTTACCATTGAACACATCTCTGGACATGGAAAGAGGCTTTTCCTCCCTGCTAGATACAGCCAGCCCGGCTCCTCCCAGTGCACTGTTTCCCTTTTTTACCTTTTTAAAGAGATCATCTCACTGTCCTCACCACAATAAAAAATCCACAACACCCTGTGGACCTGTGAGAAGGACAGGTCAGGCAGTACCTGACTTCCTCGAGAAATATCTGCTGGGCTGAGCACAGCTCAAAAACCACCAGTTTGGGTGAGAAAAACACTGTCTTGTTCACAAACTCAGCTGCTTTTGCTGGGAAATTTGGGGTGCTTTCAGGACCTATTAACTACTCATGGCTGCAGTGATACTGGGCAGCAAGTTAAATCAAGGAAATGTGAACAGAAAAATGGACAGGGATAATGAAAACATGCTCAGGACAAGAAAATAACTCTCAGAGAAGTTTGTACCAAGCATCCCAGCCCTGCTCCACTGTCACTTACCTGAGTCTCAGTGACTGTGGCAGTTTTGGGGGCCAGAGGGTTGGTGAGGGTGATGGTGTACAGGATCACTCTGGTCTGATTGCCATTTTCCTCCTTCTTCCAGGGGTGAAAGATAATATCTGAGAGGACAAAACAACATTCCAATCAAGTGGCTGGGGAGGGACCTCAGGTCAGCCCCCTGGGGAAAGGCAGAGCCACATAACCAAGCTGGGGATGGGATTTCCTTCCCCTTGGGGAGCCTGGCTGCTCTAGAGCTCAGCTGAGTGTGAAAAAAAGGGCTCCTGTGCTAAATGTGAGTATTTTCCCCTCTTTCAAGTGCAGGGAAAGGGGGAGAGGCTGGGGATTTATCTCCTTTAGCAAACCTACAGTTACAGGGAAAGGAGGAGCATGACACACCAAGGGATTCTCTCTGCAGCTCTGTCTGTGTCAGGTGTGAAGCTAGAAGAGATTTTCCTTCACAATTTAAGCCCTGAACAGAAGACCAGGCCTTAGGTGATGATAAAAAAATGAGAAAATCAGCTTTTTCAATAAAAAAAGCTGTTCCAGCTGTTAAAAATGTAACCAGATAGGCACACAGGTCCTGCCTGCTTTTGGCTACCACCAGCACAGGCCACTCTGTCCCAAAATCTCCTCAGAACGTCACCTAAGCAGACAAAATTGTAGCTCCAAGGCAGAGCCCTTCCCCTGCAGCCCCTGGGCAGCTGCAGCAGCTCACCAGAGAAGCGGCGCTGCTCCATGAAGTCCCTCTGGAACTGGGAGTCGGTGAAGAGCAGGTCGTAGAGCTTGTCCACACTGAAGTTGAACACCTCGTTCACGTACTGGCGCCCGTTCAGGTCCTCGTAAAAGGCCTGGACTTCCCCTGTGGGCAAAGAGAGCCTCAAGGTCCAGCCATGACCCTCCAGGGGGATGGAAAGTGTGCTTCCACAGCAACAGGACCTCAGTATTTCAGAAGGAACCTAAAGGAGGGACTTCAACTGATGCCTCAGGTTTAGTTTTTATATTTTCAGATTCTGTGCTGCTTTAGTGCTTTAGTTTCATATCAGGGGATGGTGAGCTCTCTTCACAGAGCAGGGAGACAAAACAATTCCTGCTCCAGCTAGGAACCAAGGACAAATGATCCAAATCTCAGCCCAAGAGCACAACCAGCGTGGGCTGGAGAGAGAAAAACAAGCAGGATGGGAGTGCATGGGCTAAAGCTGGAATTGGCCAATGAACTGCAATCTGCACATGGAGCAGAGCTGATCACAGGGAGAGACCCCGGGAGCGCTCGTGCATTTTGGGACCATTTTGGTTCATCTTGGGTGCAGCCCTGGCTGGGCTCTTGTGCTGCCCAAGGTGCATCCATGGAGGCCTTTGAATAAATCCCTGCTTTATTCTATAACTCTGTCCAGCCTCTGTTCCAGGCCAGCTTTCACAAGGCAACACAACTCTTTTCCTGCACTGATCCCAGGGCAAGAAGTTGGGATATCAGAAGGGATAATTAATTACATAGGGAAGGGATAATTAATTATTTTAAGCACATCCTAAAATTTTTAACCACATCCTAAAATGTAAACACATTCACTTGCTGCAGCTCACAATGGGAATTCTTTGCATCTTCAGGGCCCAGGAAGGGATTTCAGCAGTCACCACTCCATCCCCTCACAGGGAGGGATGGGATAAGGCTGGAAGGAGCCCTCATGGAGCGGCCTTTCCCCACCTACCTTCATCATGGGTGTCTGAGGAGTCACTGAGCTCTGTGGGAATGTCCTCGTTGTCATTGAAGTCCAGGGAGGGGGAGTTCACAGGGCCAATGATGTCGATCTTCTCTCCCATGATGTTGGCAATGCCAAGGTCCTTCTCCACAGGACTCTCTGCCACTGCCTCCTCCTCCTCTGGGAGCACTCCATCGAACTGCAGCAAGGACAGGGCACAACAAGGGCAACATCAGCACCCACAAAGGGGCTTTATTTCAAAATACCTCACATCTCTGAGCCAATATCTGAATATTTGGCCTTGACACATCTGGAAATTAAATAGAGAGAGGAGGACAATTGCTATACAGTGTTTGTAAAACCTCCTCTCAAAAAATCAGTGTTCAAGCTCTGGACACCACAGGGTTTTTTGTTCAGACAAGCACAATATTGTCCAATAATGGTTTTGCTCCTGAACAAGCTAAAAGAACCTGAGGTAATATCTAATCAAGGTCTGCTCTGCCATAATACCAGGAGGGTACACACTGTTTTCCAGGGAATAACTGAAGGCAGGGAAGAAATTACAACCCTTTTATGTCCAAAACTTTTCATCCAGAAGTACAGAAAGAAAAATGCTCTTGCTGCTGAGAGTCCCAGTGACAAAATCACTGACCAAGGACTGAAATCAGCAGCAGTGGAAGAGGAACTGGAGGGTTGTAGCCATGATATTTTATGAAAAATCCTATTTCCAGGATTTTTCCCCTGAGAAGCTGAGGAGCCTCAGCAGAGAAATGTCAACAGTAATTATCTGCTGCTGTGGAATGCAACTGTGTCTGAACAGGTGCAACCACATTGGTCCATGTGGATTGTTTCTACTTGATGACCAATCATGGTCCAGCTGTGTGGGCTCTCTGAGCAGTCACAGGACTTTGTTATTGATTCCTTTTCTATTCTTGTTAACCTTCTGATGGATCTTTTCTCTCTATCCTTTTTAGTATAGTTTTAATACAGTATTTTAATATAATATATCATAATATAATAAACCAGCCTTCTGAAACATGGAGTCAAGATTCCTGCCTTTCACCCATCCTCAAGAGCCCCGAGGGTTGCAGTGCAACAGTGGGTGAACAAACCTCATACGACCCACGGGGTGCTGGATTTCAGGGAAAACAAATTCCTGCTGCCAGGGGAGGGAGAAAACTCACCGAGGCTGGGGCTTCACTGCTGCCTGTGGAGGTCAGGGTGCTGGCAGTGACAGATTTCTTTGGCAGCTGAGGGCTGGCTTCTGGCTTGGCCTCCATGCTGCTCTTGGAGGAGCTGTCGTTGACTTCATTCTCCTCCACGGGGATTTCTTCGCAGTAGCTGGGACGCCACAGAGAACACAGGTTTTTATGGTTACCCCTCTCACAACAGCTACAGCTGCACACACAGAGCAAGTGAGAATGTTTCTATGAAGTTTCCAGGCTGTCCAGAAGCAGGAATGGCTCAGTGCAGGGGAGAGCAAGCCCCAGTTTTTTGGGTGTTTATACAGGGATTGACAAGCATCAGCATTTTCTGGCCATGCAACACTGCCTGGCCTTGTGACCGGGGTGCTTTGGCATTTCTGGAATTGCTCAGCTGGCTCAGCAGGCATTTCAGTCCCTCCCAGTGATGACTTAAGTTTTAGCTTTTATATTTTTCAGATTCTGTGCTGCTTTAGTGTGTAGTTCTGAGCTTCATATTAAGTGTTGGTAAGCTCTCTTCACAGAGCAGGGAGACAAAACAATTCCACCTCTAGGAGTTGAGAAGGAATTGTTGACAAGTGACCAACTGTCCTTGGTCCCCTTGGGGACCAATTGATACAAGTTTCAGGCCCAAGAGCACAAACAGCGTGGGCTGGAGAGAGAAAAACAAGCAGGATGGGAGTGCATGGGCTAAAGCTGGAATTGGCCAATGAACTGCAATCTGCACATGGAGCAGAGCTGATCACAGGGAGAGACCCCGGGAGCGCTCGTGCATTTTGGGACCATTTTGGTTCATCTTGGGTGCAGCCCTGGCTGGGCTCTTGTGCTGCCCAAGGTGCATCCATGGAGGAGATCCTTTTAATAAATCCCTGCTTTATTCTGGAACTCTGGCCAGCCCCTGCTCTAGGCCAGCCTTCCCAAGGCATCACCAGCTTCCATGAGGAATCCTCCACTTCCAGCTTTTAGGCATCACACATTCCAGAGCCACCACTGCTCCAGGTCCCAGATGTGTCGGGACAGGCAGCATTTGGGGCATGCAGCACCCCCCGCTCCCCTGGGGCCACCTCTGCTCCCTCCCAGAGAGCTCAGCCCTCCCCACTCACCCCATGGTGTTGAAGTCATCATCAGGAGGCACGTAGTCTTCGTCGTCGCTGGTCAGCCCCAGCTCGTTGCCGTAACACTGGTGGACAAAGTGCCAGAGCTCCTTCGGGCACAGAGGCTGCAACAGGGGGCACAGAACGTCACACACGTGCAGCCAAGAATGCAAAACACACTCAGAGTCTGCAATTGTCACTGCCAGGAGGACATTCCTGGCCCTGAAAGAAGTGAGAGATGCTGGGACTTGAGATGAGAGCCTTTCTGTGGGCTCAGCTCTGTGAAATTCCATGCTATGGAGTTTATTATTATTTAATTTCTACTACTTATTTTAGATCTATTTTATTTATTTATATTTATTTTTTATATATTTAGATATATGTGTGTGTATGTATAAATGTATACATACACACAGATGTATATATATATATGCATGTATATGTATCTATATACTTATTTATTTATTAAAATATATATTTTATATATATGTTATATTTAAAATATCATAAATGTAGCCATTATATTTATAGAATTATAAATATGTAATTTATGTATTTTACAGCAACATTTTCTATTCTAAATATTAATTTTAAAATAATGTATTATCAATATATTTTATTAAAGTGATATAATTTTATTATAA
>VYZP01026517.1:0-46229 GCA_013400635.1 Hypocryptadius cinnamomeus
GTGTCCGGCCGGCAGATGCTCTCCCAGGGCCGCTGGTGCTCGGTGCCGGGCCGGGATGCAGTGTCCGGCCGGCCGGGGGCATCGCCGCTGTCCCCAGGGCCGTGCAGCCGGCAGTGAGCGCTGCTGCTGCAGCGGGAGCGGAGGCGCTCGGCACAGCCCGGCCCGGCTCTCGCTGCCCCGCATCGTGCCCAGGGAGCTCCGGGCAGCCGGGGCGCTGGGGCGTGCAGCCCTCGGAGCTGCTGCCCGCCCCGAGCCCGACCCGCCCGCAGCGATGGCAGCGGGCCGGGCACCGCTGGCTCCAGCCTGGGGACAAACCAGGCTCAAACCAGGCTTCAGCACCAGCTGAAGTTAAAATTGAGGAAAAAAGAAAGGTTTGCAGACTGTTCTGCTTTTCTGGGCTTGTGCTGTGGTACTTTAAAGTGTAGTGACAAGTGTTCCCTGACTTTCTAAATGGTAATTCTGTCTGTCGATGGTACTAAACAGGGATACTTCCCATAAAATATAGATTTGTGTAAAGCAGACAAAGCCGAAAGAGAGGGCCCAGAGGAATGATTTGTTGAGATATTGTCTCTAAGATACATTGGTTTGGATTCTGCACAGTGGAGAGCTGGTGTTTCCCTGGGGCATCTCAGAGATGTTGTGTTCCTCCAAAGGAGGAGACCTTTGAGGCCTGAATCATGGCATCATCAGTGAAATGGAGAGTTGTTGCTGAGTTTTATTCTCTCTGTCCTCGTTTAAGTGTACAGATGGGCACCAGCATCAAAGCTGACTGGAGATGGTTCATACCATCAGGTGGACAAAGTTTAATTTTCTTTCAAGGTTTCATGTAGATCAAAATAAGCTACAATGAATCCACAATGTGGAGGGGTTAATGGTTTTAATGAAAATACACTGAATGTCAGTGAAAGCTTCAGATGCTGCTGTGTTCACATCTTTACAGTAGACAGTGCTGCTGTGAAGCCTTAAGTGGGAAGTTCTACAGAATATAATCATACGTAGGTGGGGGGTAGAAAGTTTAATCTTCAAACCACATAAATGCAGAGCAGTGTGTGCTTGTTGTAGAAGTAACTTCCTTCTCGAGCCTGCTTTCTTCACTTTTGAATGACTGGAAACCATAATTAGTAGTAATTTTGTTCCAAAGATGGAAATCATTAGCATTAAAACAAAAAAGAGATCCCAGCCATATATATGAGCATTGTAATCTGGAGAACATTCTCCCTGGCTTTGAAAAGGCAGCATCTCCAGTCTGTAAGCAATCCAGGACACATCCGCAACCTTTAATGTACAAAAGATTAAAGCATGTTTACATGAGAGCAGAAAATGGTCAATTTCTGAGCAAGGGTTTTGTCCACATGCTGCTGGTAACTGATTGTTCATGTGCAGTCCTGGCCTCCTCTGAACTGCACTTGGGCAAACAAGTCCTGTGCAGAGGAGGATTCAAAGTGGAACCAAAACCAAAGGAGTGGGTCCCAGCACTTCAGTCTGGTTCCTGCATTTGGAGGCCTCCCAGCCTGGGCTGCTCCACCCACTGCTCATGACAAGTCCTAAAATAACAAATCTATAAGCATGCTAAAAGCGATTTTTTAAATTTAAAGAATACGGGAAAACATAAATTTTGGGCTCTAGGAATGGATTGGGGTGAATGTTTATTCCTAATAAACAATTTTTTGAAAGGTTGGAATTGAGCAGTGTCCGTCCAAAGTTGTGTTTTAAAAGCAGGACCTATATCACAACTTGTTGTCATGGGGATGCCAGAAATATCCTTCCTGAAAGCGTCTGGCATTCAGTAGAGCTTGTGTGTGCCTGGGCCAACAGGAACATGGACTGCTATAAAAGCAACAGGGAAAAGAAGGGTCAACAGAAATCCTGCAGTCAATATTGTTAATATTAGATGTTCCTCTTGAAGCCAGCCATTTCCAAAAGCAGCAGTGCTGTAGAGAGTGCTTTTTACCTTTACTTGCCAGACTTTAATGAGCAATCTTCTCAGGATTTGCAAACAAGAAACTGAACTCAGGGGCCTGCCCAGGTGAGCAGGATTTGGGGAGTGTGGGCAAGGCATGCACTGCTTTCAGGTGGAAGCTGGGGTTTCATTTGGCCATTAAGGATGTTTTCTGTGTCCTTTGAGCAAAAAAGTGTGAAATGCATTCCCTGCAGAGTTCCTGTGCAGGTGTTGGTAGTGGTATCAGTGACAGCCCAAATTTTAGCTCGTTTCAAACATGCCAGGTGAGTTAATGAGCATTTCCAGATGAGCTGCTACAAATGGGGCTCCCAGAGGAGTGAGTTCTGATAACTGCTGGGTATGCTCTTCCCTAGCACTTGTTGGCTGCTGAGGGATAAAATGCTGATCTGCAGCCAGTGCTGTGCCTCAGCAGCTCCCTTCAGGGTTGCTGGGCTCTCTGTGTGATGATCTGCTGAGAGGTAAAGCTGCCACATCATTTTTAATGTTTGAGGTCAACCCTTCTGGGAGCTGATGCTCTGAGGGGTGTTCTGCAAATCCAGGCAAAACCTGTCTTTAAATAAGATTCTAGATTAAACCCTGCCCTGAGACAGCAGGTAAGAATGCAGGTGGGAAGGAGTATTTTCTCGAGGCTCAGGCCCTTGCTGTAGCTCATGAGACTCTCAGACTGCATCTGCTGCTGTGGATCTACAAGGTCTGTGTGTGTGTAGAGTAGAGAGGGGAAGCAGGGAGCATCCATAAATATTAATATTCCTCCAAATGCTTGTTTGTATGTAGACAGGCTTCCAGGGACGTTGCCACTCTTGTAGGTGTCAAGCCCTGAATAATTTGCCTCATTCCTTTTTTTCTTCTCCCAGATGCAAAGCTATTAAAAGGAGAAAAAACTGAAAGTGCATGCAGTTGGGTCCTGGGGCTGGCTCAGGAACACAGGAGGCAGTGTTCAGCCCTGCCATAAAGAAGGAAATATGCACATCTACCAGAGAATTCCAGATTTCACTCAGGAAACCAGCTCTCACTTGGAGCTTCCAAGCAGTTAGTGTAAATAACAGACAACTCAGCTTTTGAAAAATGCAAAGAAGCTCTGGACTGGCCCCTTCAAATGACAATAAGCAAGTTAATTAAAAAAAGAAAATCGACTCTTTTACTTATGCAAATAAGGGACTCCAGTTAAATCCCGGGAGCTGCAGCCAGCGGATGTGAGGTCAAAACCCAACTTGTGTCCCTGCCCTCCCTGGCCTGCACAGGGCTATCTTTAGCTTTTCCTAGAGGATGGTTTGGATAAACCCAGCATGGAATGCAGCCACTGGGTGGGCTTTTATTCCCTAATTTCATGCTAATTGTCACATTTGGCTGAGTGGCTGGCTTTGAAGGCGCTGCCTTGTTTTTGAGCAGCACAGGGTGGCCCTCCCCAAGCCATGTGTGCTCACACTGCTGTGGCCCTGGGCTTGGGGAGCCTCGGGAGCCTTTTCCTTTTCCTTTCTGCCCTTCAGAGATGTGTGAAAGGGAGTTTGGCAAATCAAGGGTCAAGTCCTTTGAAACTGAAATCCCCTGGTCTCTTTCACCTGTGATTAAACTCTCCCTGGGTTCCTAAGGGCCCTCTTGAGGGTCTCCCCCTGGGGAGGCTGCCTGGCTTCCCCAGGGCTGGTGGAGCTGCCTGCACCCTTCCTAGGCCTGGCCAGAGGAGCTGCTTTGGTGGTTCTTAGCAGTACAGGAGCATCCAGACCCCTGCTTCATTCCCTGCTGTGGTCAGAGAGACAGTGGTGGGGGTGAAACCTGTGGGAAGAAGGGGCAGTGAGAGCTGGCAGCTTGTAGGCAGTTTGGGTGGGATCCAGAGGGCTTGGGTGTCAGACTGCTCCAGGAAGAGGAGCTGAGTGACAAGGGGAAGGCTGTTTGCTGGCAGCAGAGCTGACTGAGAGCACGAGGAGGTGCCAGTGCTGCCTGGGTGTGAGACTCGCTTTCTTTTAACCCCCCTGTGCAAGCAGAAGGATCTTTTGGTACTGAATCAGAGGGTGAATCAGCAGTGAAACCTCAGGCTGGGAAATGCTTGAGTGCAGGGAGGGGGAAAGTGCAGGAGCTGCCCGTGCTGAGGAGCTGTCTGTGATCTATCCATCAGAACAGCAGTGGAGAGGACAGTCCTTTGCTGGAGTATTGCAATATGCAGAAATGGATGAACTCTGGAAGGTGGCACGGCCTTGGGAGCAAAGCTGTATCTCTGAGTCGCTTCAGTCCTTGGAAATCAGCCTTTGCTGGGCTGATCCATCCCATACCTGCTCTCTGTAAGGGCTCTCCCTCCCTGGGGAGCCCAGCTGGAGGGTGGCAGGGCTGTTCCCTGCCATCCCAGTGTGGCAGAGGGCCAGCAGCATGAAGTTTGCTGCCCTACCCAAGCTCTCCTTGGCAGCTCAGGGAGAAGCGTGAGTGGTGCTGGGGCCATCTGCCTGGAGCCATTGCTGTGTCCTGGGCTCTGTGTCCCCACTGCCGTCTGCAAGGGCACAGAGAAAGCAGCTGAGCTGCTGGCCAGCATCCTCTGCCCCTCACAAAGGCAGGGGCTTGACGCTGCTCACAGAGGCAAACTACTGCTGCTGCTGGTGATGCTCCTCTCCCGGGGCTCTTGGCTATGCTCTGCCCTTCCCTCGAGCAGATTCCTGACCTCAGCCGAGCTGGCCGGAGCGGAGCAGCCAGTCCGCTCCTGCTGAAGCAGCAAGCAGAATTCCTGCTGATTTCCATGGAAGAGCCGTTTATTTGTGGGAGCAGCAGGCGCTGCTTCAGCCCTGCGCCCCGCATCCCTCCCCGCTGAGGTCAGAGCCCGCATCCCCGTGTAGCATCACCGGCGTTGCCATGGGGACAGACCGCGGCGTCACCGGCGTGGGCAGCAGCGGCCGGGACAGTGACTGCATTGTGCCTCTGCAGCTCTCGGGGCCGGGAGAGCTCCCCAAAGCCCCGAGCCGGGCTCCTGACGAAGCCGTGCCGATGAGTCAGGGCTCAGCCTCTGCCCTGCACCGCCGGCTCAGCCCTGGCACCGCCGCCGCTGGGGCAGGGCAGGGTTTGTGTGCAGCCGTGCCCACGGGCCGTGCGCTGACAGCTTGCCATGCGGGGCAGAGTCAATGTTGTTGCTGCACAGAAGCTGTGGGTGTTTGCTCGCCTCGGTTTTTCGGGGCTGTGTCCCGGTGGCAGGGGCAGGCTGGGGCTTGCTCTGTGTGTGAACGTTGTTATTCATAGCTGGCACCTGGGTCCTCCGGGAGGGGCAGTGCCAGGTGAAAGTGCTCTTTGAAACACGGTGTTTCAGGTGTAAGCTGAGAAAATGTGCGTTGTCTGAAGCCCGGGTTTTGATGGGCTGTCGTTGTGGGTGAGGGGTGTGTTTGTTATTCGGCAGACTTTTAAAATTACACCTGCACATACAAATACATTTGTTTTTCCCATACCCCTCGACATGAGCCTCCCCCGCTGGCTTTGCTGCTGGCTGTGCTGAGTTTTGGTTCTGTAGCTGTTGTCTGTAACTGGCACAGCTAATTCAGTTTAAGGTGTGAGGAGGGGCAGCTTTAGCTGGGTGTGCTGCCTGGGGAGCTGAAAGGCTCACCTGTTCCTTGGGGTGAAGCTGTTCAGCCTGGGGAGGTTTCTGCTCCTGCTGGTCACTGCACAAATCCTGCCTCGAGCCTGGCATCCAGCCTGGCTCTGCTTGGGGCTGGTTTTGCCCCCTGGCATCAGCTGGAATGGGGGTGGCTGTCCCCAGAGCGGTGGCAGCGATGGTTTGGGGCTGTGGGGGGTGTGTTTCTCTGCTCATTGCAGAGACGTGATGACTTCTGTTCAAAGGGAATCTCAGCAGCAGTCTCGAGGCTTGATGTGTCAGACCTGAGTGATGGGGATGACACACTGCTCCTGAGTGCCAAAGCTCTGAAATCAACAGTGCTAAAAATATGTTTGGCTCAGAATTCAGTGACTCGTTGCTGTTTTCCTGTCCCCAAAACAGCTGTGTGCTGGGATTAAAAGCCAGAGGGAACCTTAAGAAATGTGCAAGCTGGACTGTCCTGTGCTGCTCCCCTCCTGTCCCTGCCCTTCTGTGTGCTGGTTTGTTTGCTCGGCTCTTGGGGTTTCCCACTGAACACAAAGGCTCAGCAGTTCCTAAAAATGAACAGAAGCCCGCTGAAAATAAGTCAAAATCTCTCTGCATGTAAAAGTTTCACCAGGAACTTCTGCTACTTTTGCAGAAAGCACAGTCAGCTCCTGCCTGGCTTTCTGTATGGTATTTTCTCATGGGAATTGCTGTCTAATGTCATGTGGGAGTTAGAGAAAATGCTGGAACAGTAATTTAAATATTTAAATTAAACCCTCTGCCTGTGACATGCACTGATCTGTGCCCAGAGCGAGCAGATAGGGTGAATTAATCCCAAATTGTGGAGCTGTTTCAGGTATTTCCTGCTGGATACACTGAAATCTTTAAAAACATATACAAATCCTGGTAATGTTTTGCATGTTTTTGTGTGATGGCAAATATTCTTCAGCTCCCAGGCTGGGGCAGCTCCAGGAGCTGATGTCCATGGGAATACCTGCCATGACTCTGCTCTCTGGGATGCCAGTGCCATTGCACACCCTCGGGTGCTGGGACCAGACTGGAGCTGGCTCTGCAGTGCTGGTGGGAGTTTTGTGTTCCCTGGAACCATCCCTGTGCTCTGCAGCCTGGGCAGAGTTTGCAAAATGGGAATCTCTGAAAATGGAGGGGTTTTGGTACCAGCAGAGAGAGGGTTCTACTGAACACTTACTTGTTATTGTGTATTTTATAACTCCTGTCTGAAAATGTTCCCTGGGCTGAAACTGGAATGTGATTGCCCTTAACCACCGGGCTGGATTCTTCCTCCCTCTCTCTCCTCTCTAACAAATATTTGTGAATGTGTTTTCTGACTCACATGAAATGTGTCACCAAACTTGCTGTCATGATACAGAGCCAAACAAATCATCACACAGAAGTGACTTTTCAATTTAAGAGTTTGAGCTCAGCTTTGGTTCATGAAGCCTTTCCTGGCTGGGTCTGGCTGTGTAAGGAAGGTGTTTCTCCCTTCTCCAAAAGCTGTTCCTCAACATTTGGTTTTATGTAGACCTGTTTGGAAGCAATTTTGTGATGTGCTGGTCTCAGTCCAGCTCCTAGTTGGCAAAAAGTGACCAAAGTTAACAGCACCTGGGGTGTCCTTGGCAGGAGGGCAGCCCTGCTGTGGACAGAGGGGCTGACACGCTGCTGCCCTGTCCAGGGATCCCTCAGGTGAGGCTCAGGCAGCAGGAGCCTGGCTGGAGGTGTTTGCAGTGCTTCTGTCCATGCTGCACCTGCCCTGAGTACTTGAGCTTCCCTGGCTCTTAATCCAGTACTTCTCACAGGCATTAACTGCAGTGAAAAAGAATTAAATAATAAGATAATATCAGATCACAGTCAGTTTATAAATATGCATTTTTTTAATCCATGATTGCTCAGCTTCTGTAACAATATTTACAGTCTTAAAGAGACCCTTCTTTTTCCAGAAGAACCGACTCCACATAAAACCAACAGCCCACCCTCTGGAGTTACATACGCTCATGATGTCTTGGACTGTGGCCTCAAGCCATGCCCCCTGCCTTTTCCTAGCCTTTCTGCAGACCCCATGGGCAGATACGGACAGCCAGATAGCATAGGGCCAACACCTACACACCCTGCCAACGCTGCAGGGGCCTCTGCTCCGAGCCCTAGGATTGAAATAACTCCATATCATGAACTGATTCATTCGGGGGGTCCCTTCCGCAGCAGAGACACAGATGTTCTGTTGGTAGAACATCAGCCAAACTCAGCCACCACTAGCCCGAGGGTTACCCTGCCTGTCCCTGGCTATGAGGGCTACAGAGAACCACTGTGTCTGAGCCCAGCTAGTAGCGGCTCCTCTGCAAGTTTCATTTCAGAGACAAATGTATCTCCTTGCACATCACCATGTGTTTCACCAAATAATGGTCCTAGTGATGACCTTTGTCCACAGTTTCAAAACATCCATACTCATTATTCTCCTAGAACCTCTCCAATAATGTCACCACGAACAAGCATCACGGAGGAAGCCTGCTTGGGACGCCACTCACCATCACCCTGTCCCAACTCAAGGTCCTCGTCACCAGGTGCAAAGCGGAGGTACTCTTGCACCGGGCTCTACGGCACTCAGCTGCCCTCCGCCTCTCCTCGGCAGTCACGGACCCCCTCTCCACAGCCCTCTCCTCGCATCCCCCTGAGAGAGGACACCTCTGCAGTTACTTACACACAGCTGGCCAGCGCTCCCCTTTCCATGGATGCTATGAGCAGCCTTCCCACGGATCCTTCCTGCGGTGTCCCCACGAAGATCTGGAAAACCAGCCCCGATCCTTCGTCCATGTCTTCCCACAAAAACAGCATTCCGTGTCACGTCTTTCAGACCGTTGACTTCCACGGGCCCTGTGAGCAGGAGGACAGGAGAAACTCGGCCCCAGAATCCATTCTGTTGGTTCCTCCATCCTGGACAAAGCAGCTGGTGCCTGCAATACCGATCTGCAGGTATGTAATGCTTCCTGTGCGTGTGTTTTCCATGTTTTTTCATGGTTTGGTGTCCTCTGTCATGGCTGATGTCCCCTGGAGAGTGTTTTTTGGGCAGGTCCTGCTGCAGGCCAGAGCTGAATGCTCAGGGACAGCAGTGGTTAATGGGAGCCTGCTCCATTAGGATTCTGAGATGGAAAAGTCAGGGCTTTGAAGAAACATCACCAAAGAGGTTCATTGATAGCACAGTACACTGCAAATTCAAATTTCCAAATGATTTGTCTAACTAGCAGATTGCAGACAGTCTTTGACAAAGGCTGAGCACTCTGGTGCCATCCTGCTGCTCTTAAAATGGTGGCATGGCTTTTGTAAAGTCGCTTACAAATTTCCATCAAGGATGAAAATGCTTTGAATAATGCCTGATTCCAAACAGGGCTCACTGCTCCAGGTCAGCCTGAGCATTGGGTCAACTCTGGTGACTTAGTGTTGGTTGTTAATTAGTCAGCTGTCCCTTAGCCCAAATCTCAGCCCTCCATTGTCTGGCTCTGTGGCATCTGCCAGGACCGAGGGTGCCAAGTGTGTGACTCTGCTCGCAGTCCCTGCTGGCACCCTGTCAGTGCCATCCTGCTGGGCACTGAGGTTGTCCCAGGGTGTTCCTGACCTGCTGAACACAAACTGTGAGTGAAAGAGCACAGGCTGTGACTTCCTTGGCTGGTCAGACCGGTCCTGGCAGCAGCCTGTACTCACAGAGTGAGAGTGGTTTAAAATCCAGTGCAGGCTTTAGTTGTACCTTGCAGTGTATTCATTTCATGTCATAAACCCTTATGTATTTTCATAACAGGAAGACTAGTACCAGGTAAGAATATTTAGCATTTTGTTGATGTGCATTTTAATATTTATGGAAATCGTAACAATTGTTGATTTGCCCCACTTGGTAGGTAGTGGCAAATGGAGTTAATATTTCACAATACGTGTGCTGTGATCCACGTTGGAGTCACACAGCAAAAGCTAGATAAAAGAGGGGGATTTTTGAAAAAACAAAAGCTAGATAAAAGAGGGGGATCTTTGAAAAAATGTAGCTGCTGCAGATATTTCTGTTTAAGGAACAGGAATATCTTACTCTCTTCTGCAAGGAGATGGGCCCACAGAAATTTTCTCAGCAGAGCTTGCAGTCAGATGTGAGCAGTTCAGCATCATCTCATGGGAACTCACGCAGACTCCTGAATGTTTCAGGTGGGGCGCTGGGAGGAAGGAGGGACGAGGCTTTGAGAAATCAGGTTCTCAGGAGTTTCCCTGGTGGTGTGTCTCTCTCTGTGTCCCAGCTTGCCCGTGCAGTCCCTCCCTCCCCTGGAGTGGCCCCTGTCCAGCCAGTCTGGCTCCTACGAGCTGCGCATCGAGGTGCAGCCCAAGCCGCACCACCGCGCGCACTACGAGACCGAGGGCAGCCGCGGCGCCGTCAAGGCTCCCACCGGGGGCCACCCCGTGGTCCAGGTAAGGCTCTGGGGGTCTCCTGGAGGAAAAGGGGGGGCAAGTTAATCTCTGAAATGCTCGCTGGGGGCTGTCCTTGAAAGAGGAGTGCCCCGTGAGCTTTTGGATGTGCTTGAAGGGTGTGAGCTGAGCCGTGGCGAAGTCCAGGACTTGGGAAAGGTTGGTTTGGATTGGCTTCTGAAAGCCCAGAAACGTGGGCAATGTATTTGCTGCCTTTGCTGGGCTGTATGAACCTCGTGTGATCCCCTGTCACAACTGTCATGAGGTGCCTGGGAAGTCACTGCTGAAACAAGTGAGCAAATTTCAGGCTGCCAGTGGTGGAGAGAGCAAATTCGTCCCTTTGCTGACCTGAGAGCTGAATGAGCTGAACCCTTCTTCTGTTTGGAGTGTGAACAGCTTTTCCTTCACCTTTCAAAGGGTGGTATAAAATACTGGCTGAGTAGCTGCAGTGTAGCCAAGTGGGGGCACATCAGTCATTTCCCTCATTTCCCCTGTTTTCAGCCCATGTTTCCTGAAGGAAAGCCAAAGCCAGGCTGGGGTCGGGGCTGTGCTGTGTCAGTGGAGAGTGCTGGAATGATGTGTGGAAGCTGAACAGGTCAGCCACAGCCTCAGCCCTCACGAAACAAAGTTGGCTGCATCCCACAGATGTTCCTGACACACTCAGGGCTTGCAGGAACCAGGAAAACATTAACATTTATGTGTAATTTCAAGCATGTGATCAATACCACTAATTTCACTGGGTTGATTTGTGCTTAACTTCAAGCATATGTTCAGTATTCCCCTGCAGGCTCACCCCCTTTTAAAATCAAGCCATAAATTGTTAAATCGATGAATTTGTTTGCTTTGATGGAGCTGGACTTACATGTATGGCCTGGGCATTTGAGTAAAGGGTGCAGGGTAATAATAAACAGCAGTCCCATTTGCCATACCTCAGTAATGCAGGCTTTTTGCTTTGGGTCTGACGAGGTCACAGCCTCCTGTGGTGTCTTTGAAGCTGCCTGGAAGCAGGAATGATGCCAATCAGCACTTGCTCCCTTCTCAGTTGGCTTGCAACTGCAGTATCACTTACCCTCCCAAGGTATTCCTGTCAACAGGGTCCTTATTGCAGTGAAGGAGTTTCTTGTGACATGGGGAAATAGAATTTGTTTCCTTCCTGCAATCAATATCAATCAAATAGGCATTTATATTTTCTGTTGAAGACAGGAACCAATATTGCTAGTTTTATCATAATTTGCCATCAAGCTTCAGGATCTAAAACTATAAATTCAAATGTTCACTTTAGTTCCCTGAGCAGATGTGCCTCTGCACAGCTGGGCCTGCATCTGGGGAAAATATGGACAGTTTCTTTCTGAAGGTTTCTTGTAAAGCT
Organism: Hypocryptadius cinnamomeus; assembly: GCA_013400635.1. Taxonomy (NCBI): domain Eukaryota; kingdom Metazoa; phylum Chordata; class Aves; order Passeriformes; family Zosteropidae; genus Hypocryptadius; species Hypocryptadius cinnamomeus. Next base: position 11,323 of record VYZP01026517.1, read on the forward strand.
GGAAGTATTTGTTGAATTTGTGTTTGCTTGAACATAACCAGGTTCATATGGATGCCAAATAATGAGATAGTTGCACCTGTATGGTTTATGACATCTCAGACTGGGGGAGGCTAGTAAAATCCAAAGTTTTCGTGTCAGAAGTTATTTGGCTTCAAGGGATCTTTTTTTTCTCCCTCTCTTTCTTTCCCCTATGTGAAGTTTAACTTTTGTGTTCTTGTTAGATGTAAACAGAGTATTTTTCTAAAATACAATCTCTTTTGAAACAAATCTGATTTTAAAAAAAGCCTTCAATTAACCCTCCATGTGACTAATTACCCAGCTGAACCTGCTGGCAGAAGAGATCTTGGCTGGTTTTTGCAGCACGGTGCTGCCCTGCAATATTTATTTTTTGGAAAATGCATTTTGCATGCAGATTTCTTCTTTTGGGCGCTCTGAAGCTGCAGACCAGCAGATCTCATATCCTCCAAGCCTTTATCTTGTGGTTTATCTTTCTGATGCTGCTTCCTCTTCTTCACATGTCACGCCTCGAGTTTGTGCTCAAGGCTGTGCAGCGGTTGTGCACTCCAAGCATGGCAGGAGAAGGGTCTGGTGATCAAAGCCTCTGGGAAGCTGGGCAGGTGGAGTGGGACATGGGCTGTGCCAGGAGGAGGGGGAGAAGCCCTGCATGCCATGGAATGTTCACATGTCTGATTTCAGGGCCGTGTGGAGTCCCATGGAGAAGCACAGGCTCCGAGCTCAGGTGTTTGAGTCACTCCTGGGAGGAGCCTACAGCCTGTGTTAACTGTAGAGAAGCTCAGGTTTTAGGGATGTGAGTTGGATGTGAGTATCCCGTGGATGTTAAGGTGCTAAGAATAGCCAGGAGATGCTTTGTAGCCAGGACAGAGCTGAAGTTTCCATGCTCCTTCTATCCTGCAGGTCCCCCTGGGTCACTGAGACCACAGAGGAGGGGGAGGCACGTGTGGTTCCCAGCTCTTTTTCCCCAAAGCTGCTTATTTGTACCCAGCTGCTCCAGTCAAGGCTGTGGAAGAGCCTGTCCATTGGGAAAGGCAGTGGCTGCTCCTGTGCAAAGAGCTTGTGGATGTGACAGGGATAGAGGTGGCAGAGCAAACACAGCCCTGGAGTGTAATGGCAGAGGTTAAATCCCCACTGTTTACCTTGGTACAACATCCAAATGCAGAGCAGGGCTGCGAAACCCCAGTGCTCAGGTGAGGGCAGGGCAGGCACAGGGACCCCCAGCCCCTCCAGCCCTGTGTGCCAGGCTCCTCCTCGCTCCTCCTCTCCAGAGCAGGAAAGCTGTGCAGAGAGGGGCTCCTGTTCAGCACAGCCAGCCCAACCTTCCCCTGGGCTTTAACTTTTAAAATTGTGGTGACTTTCACTGCCTCTTTTTATTTTTCTTATTAAAAAGAATCTGGAATGGCAGAGTTGTTAGTGGAGCTCACAGGAGCTGCTTTGCAATAACAAACGTATGTTCCACTTTCCTTTTATATTTGAATTTTGCCGTCTGTGTTTTCTTGTGGTTTCGCAGTCAAAGGAGACATTGTTTCTTAGCCTGGGCTTCCCATGGGGCTCTGACTTTTAACTGTATGTGGCTTCCAACATTCAGCTAATTCATTGGTGTGTTAGTGAAACCAGAGCCTTTGATGGAAACTCAAAACCAAATCACAGCTCATGGGGTGATTCGCACTCTCACAGTGGGGCCGTGCTGCTGAAACCCTGTCAGCCCTCCCAGGGGGGCTTGCTGCCCAGGGCACATCCCAGCAGCTGAGTTTGTCCTTTTCCTCAACTTCCCGAGGCCCCTGTGCAGGGAAGGGCAAGGCCAGGCTGTGCTGGCCCTGGCTGGTGCTGCACAGCATCTTTGTGCCACTCTCGCGGCCACCACTGGCCTGGGCTGCAGCTGAGTTTGGCTCCTGCAGGGGTTTTGGTGTGACAAACCACTGCACCTTTCAGCCCTGGTTTACCTGCAGGGCTACAGGGCTTGTTTGCACAGTGGGATCGTTGTGGAGCCTCTTGAGCTTTGAGCTCTGGATTTATTTCCTGCTGTTCCACGTGCAGGGATTGATGTGCGGTGGCCAAACCAGAGATTTCAGCTGCATCTGGGAAATTCTCTTCAGAACCAATATGCCACCAAATGTAAGGGTAGGTCAGCCCCCGTGCTGTGCTGCAGGCATGGCTATAATTCTGAGCAGAGGTGAATGAAAACCTCTCTCTGAAACTTTTGAGCCTAATTGAGAATCCATTGCTTTTGATGGAGAGGAGTTTTGGCAGAGGTGAGGGGAAGCAGCGTGCACCAGCTGGTTTGAGGGGGATGCCTGTGCTCTGCAGGTCTTGTGGGTCAGAAATGCTCCTGGGAGAGGCAGATGCAAGGTTTAGTTATTCTTTCCTGTGGGTTCTCACTGCAGGACTGTGTAAAGCAAAGCTGGAATTTCAGATGTGGGCACTTCCAGCACAGAACTCACCCCATTCAGAGCCCGCTGGATTATCTACAGGAGGAGTTAACACAGGGTGGGCAGTGTCCTCTAAACTCACACCAGAGCTCGCTGCTCACGGGCTTCCCTGCCCAGCTGAGCCTCCAGCTCTCCCTTGCTCTCTTAAGGCTGATGTCTGTGCAGTTGGAAGTGCCTGTGCCAGGTGAGGGCTCCTGTGTCATGGGGAGTGTCCTGCTCACTGGGCTCAGGGTGTTCAGGGGGATACAGGACTGACTCCTCCTCCCTGTGCTGCTCAGGGAAAATTATCTGGTGTCTCTGTTTCATTCTGAAACCACTGTTGAACCCTGATGCTTCCAGCAGACCCCAGTTGTTCTCTCTAACCATGCCTTGTGTCATGGGTTTCAGCATGAAAGAAACTGGGAAGGAGAGAGGTTCCTGAGGTTGGCTAATTTTTTTTTCCCCCATTTTTCTCACAGAAATACTTTTTGGCCAAGATATTTTCAAGATCTGGCTGACATTCAGTCCATTGTCCAGTGCCTGAGCCAAGGCCCTGGTGGGTTCCTGGGCCCCAAAGCCACCTTGCAGGAGGCCCAGCACAGGACTCAGCTCTGGGGGTTTGGTTCAGTGCAGTCAAATCGATCATTTTGGACTGGGATTCATCTCCAGGATGCTCTTGGTGCTGCCACATCCTGCCCCTTGTCACCATGGCTGCTGTCAAGCTTTGTGCCACACCGGGGTGGCACAGGGGGATGCTCCTGGGGAAGGATGAGCTGAGTGTGGCACAGGAAGGTGAGGTTTTAGAAGAGCCCTGCTTTGCCACCCTCTGCTCCGCTCCAGCTGGGCTGGGGCGGGTTCCACAGTGCCCCTGACAGCTGGCAAGGGTCCAGCTTTGCTAACTGGTGCCAGAGTCCCGTGCTGAGGGACTCCCCCAGTGGGATTCTGTCAAAATCATCAAATTTTCACCCTCTGGTTTCCTCGAGGCACAGTGAGTTCTGTCATGCTGGGGAGGTTTAGCTCTTTTGTCTTGAGTGTGCTTTAATGGCACAGTTGGTTTTCTTAGCCAGCTGTGAAAATGAGATCTTCAAATCCCCCTCCCTGTACATGGACAGATGCATTGTGCCTCTTCTTTTAAACTGTCATCTGAGATAGTCAAAGCATCCTGAAAACAGGAGCAGCTCTTCCCAGGGGCAGGGAAACTGGAGCCCAGAGAGGAAACAACTTGCTTCCACTGCAGCATGAGGTCAATCAGGAGCAAACCCTCCTGACTGCTTTCTCCCAAGAGCTGCTGTCTCTGCCCCAGACCTGTATTAACCCATCTGAAAGCAGAAATCCCAGTAAGACACTGGGAGTCTGGTTGTCTCTTACTGTAAGGAACAGCAGAGCAAGTGAGATTCAGCCCTAGGAATTTTGACTAAACTGTCACCAAAATAAGAAACGCTTAAAACTGAGTATCAAAAAAATCATAATTTAGCAGAATCAGATGTTCAAAGGATTGTCTACAGAGGCCTTTTTAGACAGCTTTGGTAGGGAGCAAAAGGAACTAAGGCAAAGATTTCCTTCTGGTTTGCGTTCTTTTGCAGTGTCCCAAGTACATTAAATTGAACAAAACCATGTGAGAAGATTGGGCTTTGTTGCTCAATGTCAGCTCTAACTGAAGCAGGCAGAGGAGCTGCTACATGATACAGTGGCTGGACGAAGTCTTTGTTGAATTCCTGACAGTTATTGATATGCCACTCTCCCTGAGACAATGCAGTGACATTTTCCATCTCGCTGCGAGTGTTGTTGAGCAAAGACCTCCCCCAAAAAATCCTTGTCACCATTGTGGTCAGCGAGTATTAACGGTGGGGATTAATGATCCAAATCCGAGGCTGGAGCCGCTTACAGCAGGAAGGGAGGACAGCAACGGGGCCGTTGGCCCAGAACATCATCTCGGAGGGTGTGCAAGGCTCGGAGGGAGCGCTGGGGCCGGTGCGGGGCCAGCGGGCGCTGCCGGGGCTTTGGCTCCGGCCGGAGCGGAGGAGGACGGGCGGCCCGGGGGCAGCGCAGCCCCGGCTCGCCGGGAGGCTCCGCTTATCTCCGGCACAGCAGCAGGAAGGGCAGCCGCGGGAGGAAGCGATTTCTCACGGCTCTCTGCTCCCTTCTCGTTAAACGCTGCTCGCCGGGCTCTGTTTTCCCTCCTGCCGCTGCCGGCCGGGATGAGTGCGACCCACCCGAGCTGACCGCACACATGCACGCCCCCGGTGACTTCAGGGGACACAGCCGGTGATGCACAGTCACCGTGCTACCCTGAGCTCGGAGAGCCGGCGAGCCGAGTGCTTTCGAGCAGATAAAACCCCCAAGGCTAGAGAATCCATTCCCCACGTTTATACTTCCCTCCTGGCCACGGCTTGCGTTGTCTAGACAGGAGGGTGCTTTAAAGATGCAGCTTGGTCCATCCCAGGGAGAAAGACCTAAATGCCCGACAGGCAGAGCAGTGTTGGGGTGAATGGGAAATAAATGAGTCCCTTGTACTCTCTAGAGCAGTCGGGCTCACACAGGATCTTACTGGGGCTCTTCAAACACACCAGTACCAGCTGCAGATGCTGCTGCTTTCATCTGCAAAGCCCAGCACTGCACGGAGCATTTTGATGTGCAGCACCAAACTAGAAATCCCCAGGAAAATTTGGCTCCACAGCCCAGCAGTGAAAAGGCAAAGCTTGCAATACTGCTGGGAGCTGAGGTGCTGCAGCTGCTGAGTGGTGCCTGATGTGCCAGTTTGGGGTGCTTGCAGGACAGGGTCAGCGTTCCCTGCAGCACAGGGCACCACGGGTTTCTCACTGGGCTTTGGCTGCTCATCCTCTGCAGGACCTGAGAAATCACTGCCCCTCTCTGGCCTGGCTTCTGGGTAAGAATAAAAAAGTGATCTTATTTATTGCCTATGAATCTCTCTTCTTCCTGCTAATAATATAATTCTACATAAATTATAATAATATTTAAATTCAAGAAAGCGTGTCCCATTGCAAGATCTAAATTTCAAAAATGCACTGATTTCCCCCTGTATAGATATGTTGTATCTACAGGTGATCACCTACAGAATCTTTAAAGAATTTACCTTGCTTTTTGACTCTGCTGTCAATTATCCCTTGATTTCAGCACAGTTGAGCAGTGTTGCAGCCTTCACCTGTGCAGAGCTCTGCTCTTTGTGCAGCCCAGCAGTGACCCTGTGCTTCACATCCCCCTGGCCAGGGCACTGCCAGCTGCTTGAGTGCAGGGTTTGGGTCATCTCAGCACTGGGTAGGGAATGGTTTAGAAGGGAAGGAACATCTCTGGCTTTAAGTGCTGTGTGTTTGGAGCTGGGGGCTCAGTTTGTGAGGAGACCTGAGTTTTGGAACAGGGCAGGAGAAGAGAAGTGTTTCATGTGCCTGATGTGTGCTGCCGATGGCTGCAGTGCCAAGGCCATCACAGGAGGGTGTTGGGTGTGTAACTGAACAAACTCAGCAGATAAGGGCACATCTGCTCATTTTGCATGCAGAATTGCACAGGTGCCTTCTGCACCCTAAAATCCCCCCCTTTCCCAAATCGGAGTGGTATTGATCCATGCATGGAGTGCAGAATGAATTTGATTTTTGCAGAGGTGACATGATGCTTTTAATCGTGCCACACATTTCCATTTTGTTTAGAAACCAATCATAGCAGCAAACCAAACAAGAAAAGTCTCCTTGTTTTCGGAATGATGTTATTTGTTTATCAGCCAAAGTGCTTTGCATTTCCTCAGGTCACAGACCAGCCCATGTCTGGCTCTGTTAATACTGTAAGAGTTAGGCAAAAGCAAAGTTTAAGAAAAATCTTTTAAGTGAAAGAAATAGGATCTTAAAGTCCCAAAATAGAGTATGGAAAGGTACACATCATGTCTGGCTTCTCTTTCCCCTTGTGGCAAATGTGACTCAAAGGAGTTGGGTTTTTTCCAGCTCGATCTGTATACAGTTTGGGGGAGTTTTATTGTGAACAGGTCACCTTGTAATACACAAAAATATTTCCTCCCAGAGTTCTGTATTCATAAATCTTTCTTGATCCTTGCTCTCTTGAAACTGAAATCCAGATGATTTTGTTTTCTTCATGGAAAGAAGAGTGAGAAAGAGTGAAGGCACACCTTGGTGTGAGGCTGGTGCTGCCCTGGAAGGGCTTGGAGGGAGCAGCTCTGATGAGCAGAACAACACTGAAACACAGAGATTTTAGAGCAGCTTGGTTGTTGCTAAGGGAGAAAAAAATGAATTTCAAAGTTAGTACTTTAAAAAGCATTTTAAATCTTCACTTCTCAAAGTTTGTTTAAGGGTCAAATTTATTCCTCCTTTGTTTCTCCAAAGAAAAGATTGGTGCTTTGGTTCAATATTAAAGCAGCTGCCTGCTGTAGTGGAGGTGAGTGTTTATTGACAGTGACAATCCTCAGCAGTTCAGTTTTAAGAAGAGATGTATCTCTGAAGCGTAGCTTTGATGGGTTCTTTCATTCTAGCTCACAGAATTTTCTCTGCACAAAAGCAGCACAGATACCCTGTCCCTGCTGAGCAGGGTGAGCATCACTGCTCCCTGGTGCAGGTAAAGAGAGAGCTGGTGTGACATGACCAGAGCTGTGCTAAATTGGTAGTGAAGATGAGTATAAAACTCTGATTTTCAAGCTCTTGGAGTGTTTCTGTGAGCTGTTTATCTCAGTTTTCTTTATTCTTAAGTCATCCTGCTGTGTTCATAGCAAGTGAAAGGTAGATGGAAATGGTTATGGTAAATGATCACCTATATTAGCCCTGAAAATGTAATCAATTAGCTCAAGGATAAGCCCTTTTAAATGGGGACACTTGACTCTTTTGCATCTATTTTTGCTCTTATATTTTATAATGCTGTTCTGATTTTACAATTACATCATCCCACGGCATTGCCATAATACCATAAATTACAAAAAAAAGAAGTCATTTTCTTCCACTGACCAAACTGATTTAAAGTCTGGTTCTGTGGAGGATCAGGAAGCCTTTTACTGTGTGTTTTATGCCCCTGGGCCAGCAGATAATGCAGACAGTGCCATATGAACCGGGAATCAATTCCTCTCTTCTTTAAGACTGTATGCATTTATACAACACACACCCACAGACATGCACATTACTGGACAACCATGAGCAGTTTTGTCTTGGGAACTCATTCTGCACGTGAGCAAACACCACTTAAAATTACTTTTAAAGGTGGCCAGTATTAAACCCCGTGTATGTAGCCAGTTCTGTTACAGCTGCTACTGACTGTGCTCACTGGGGGCAGATTTTCTTTTGTAATTTATTATCTGTTTTCCTCCATTTCAGTCTCCCACCCATAACTCTGGGATTTTGTTCTGCCAGGACAGAGGGGAGAGCAAAAGCTGCTTTGCTGTCACTGTAATAACCCCTCCTGTCCAAGTTGTAGCTGGATCCACAGAGAATTACTCTGTCAGACATGACAATAAACACACTCAGTGCTTAAAAACTGCTCTTCCCCTCGCCCCTTGTGAATGCAGGATGGCTTTTGGCAATACCAAGACTTTGCACTGAAGGCCAGGAAGTGCTGGATGTTGAAAGTCCTGTGCTTAGGGCGAGTTTCCGTGTGGCTCCCAGTGGATCTGGGCTGTGGATCAGCAGGGGCTGACTCCTCCATCAGTGCCTGTTCCCACCAGATCTGTCATTTTGGCCTCTGTTGCCTTTCATCTCCCACCTGCATTATCCATTTCTAAGTGTGCCCGTGGCTGCTGCTGTATTTCTCACATTCCTGGCCGTGCTGTGTCTCCAGTACCAGCCCTGGCACTCTGAGCCCAGCTCCCTGCTCCTCCCCTGGCTCCCAGAGCCAGCAGGTTTGCACAGAGCCTCCTGCCCCATCCCCTTCCCCATCTCCAGAAGGCTGGTGCCAGCGAGGATGGGATAGTCTGGGCTGGGCTCTGCAGTTTGCTCTTGCACAGCCCCTGCCTAGGGCCTGGTGCCTTCAATGCAGCCATTCATGGGGCTGTTCGTGCCAGGGGGGGCTGCTCACTGGGGCCCTGGCTGAGGGGTCTCTGGGGCACAGCCCCTGCCTTTGTTGCCTCCAGAATGAGTGCTGGATGAGGAGAGATGGCTCTGGAGAGTGAGTGTCACTTACATCTGCCATACTGGAGGAAGGCTGCCAGCACTGCATTGATGCTGCATGTGGTCCCCTTCCAGGGGGGAATTAATCCTTCTGTGCAAGGATACCTCCTGCTGACTGGTGCAAATTAAAAAAAAAAGGAAAAAACCCCTGGTTTGGCCATGAATACCATTAGCTTAATCTTCCTTTTCTCTGATCTTCCAGTACTATTTGCTTTGTATGGCTTCATCAAGGTTTTGTATGTGGACAGAGTAATTGAAAACAAATTTAGCATGTCTCAGATCATAAAGTTCCCTTTCAGCTCGATCCCTGGCTATGTGGTAGATAAATGTCTGGTTCTCATTTTTGGTTATGTGAGAAATTTAGAATGGTTTGATTTGTAATTTTGGACGTTAATAAAGAAGGAGAAATTTCCTTGTGTCCCACTCTATGGAGGCATTCTGGTTTCCTTGCAGCAAATGGTGTTTATAAAAAAAACCCCAAAAAACCAGAAGAATCTGTGTCCTTGAGGCCTAGAAACCCCAGGCTTTAAGATCAACTAAGACATCCCTGTGCTGTTCAGTCCCAGACCCAAAATGCCATCTCTGCCTGTGCAGGTGGTGTTTTAATGTAGTGCCAGAGGAATGGTTGAAGGTGAACCAACAACTGGGGGAAGGGTGAGCTTCAAAGAGCAGCGAATCAGTGCCAGATACCTACATTTACCTGTACATGCCTGCAGATCTCCTTGCTTTCCTGAAGGCTTTGCAGGCCCAGTGTGTGACAGCAGGTTTTTCATGTCTTGCCAGCTGCACGGGTACATGGAGAACAAGCCCCTGGGGCTGCAGATCTTCATTGGCACGGCGGATGAGCGCATCCTGAAGCCCCACGCCTTCTACCAGGTGCATCGCATCACGGGCAAAACCGTCACCACCACCAGCTACGAGAAGATCATTGGCAACACCAAAGTGCTAGAGATCCCCCTGGAGCCCAAAAACAACATGAAAGCGACGTAAGTAGATTTCTTTTTGTTAGCAAAGTTGAGGTGGGTTAAGTTGGCACTGAAGTTCTTTCTCCTTGGAAAGGAGTCACTTAAAAGAATAATGATGCTCTGGAGGGATTTCCCTTTCCAGCATGGTGGGATGGTTTATGAGGGCAAGACCCTTTTACAAAGCCAGCTACAAGCACCTGGGTTAAAGCTGCTGGGAGAGTTCCCATCCAGCAGGTGACCATGCAGGCACTTCTGCTCTGTATTCCAGTTTCTGCAGCGGCTGTGCTGTAATCACAGACTGGTTTGGGTTAGAAGGGCCCTTAAAGGCCATCCAGTGCCACCCCTGCCATGGCAGGGACACCTTCCACTATCCTAGGCTGCTCCAAGCACTGTCCAACCTGGCCTTGGACACTTCCAGGGATGAGGCATCCAGTGTCTCACTAACCCATCACCTTCACAGTCAGAATGGGTTCGTAGTGCACTCAGGAAAAGAAGACTCAAATCTCAAGTCCTTGTGCTGCAGGGACACAGTGAGGAACAGGGGTGGGATGCATTTTACAACATTTAATGGATTACAAAACATCTCTTCTGAACTTAGTCAAGTGCTCTGGCCGTGAGATCTCCTCTTGTAATATGTTAACAGAAAAGCAAGTACAGGCACATCTTGTCTGTATTACTCCTTCCAGTTTTATGGAGGCAGAGGGATGAAGTGGGCACCAGTCTGAAAACTTCAGGCTTGAATGTGTGCCAGGCATGAGAGTGATTGCTCTACAGAGGGAAGAGCTGTATCTCCATCCTTCAGAGGAGCCTGACAAAATTGGCAGAGCAGTTATGTTTTTAAGCTCCCCTACTTCATTGCAAAATCCACATTCTTTCTTTATATTTTTTTTTGAAAATATACCTCATTCCTAACAAGGAACCCTGGAATAATAAACCCCTGCACATATGCAAGGGCAAGGAACAGTGTGGGTGTAGGGAGCAGCCTGGGGCTTATACCTTCCCAAACGTGATTTAAATTCATATCAAGAGAAGAGAAATGATGTGTTTTGAGAGCTGATATCAAAATGGGCTGGCAGTGCCTGTTTAATAGCAGTGCTCACTGCCTGCTCTGAGAGCTATTGCTGAGCTTGACAAATAATTGTCACATTTTCCTAACACAGGCATGTTTGCAAGGTTACACTGGACTCTGGAGAAGCTAATCTGCACTTACACCAAATATTAAGTTGCAGTGCTGATTTAAGCAATCCTAATCCTTTCATTGCTGCTCAGCCCCATCCTGCTCTCTGCACCCTCCCTTTGTGCAGGGACACAGTGAACGGGAGAATGAATATCTGCTCTTGCTTTGCCTGGCAACAATGTCCCCCGGCTTTGGAGGATGACACAGTGACCTGGGCCAGGCTGCAGAGCCCAGCTGTGGCAGTCAGGAGGAGACAGCAGTCTGGTCCCTGCTTTGGAGCTGAATTCCACGTGCCTGGCTGGTGCAGGCAGTGGGGATTCTGGAACCAGCTGCCTCAGCTGCTGTGATTCCCCACGGGGCAGAGCTGCCCTGCCCAGGTGTGGGAAAGGATGCTGGGCAGTCCCTGGGAGCTGGGCTCTGGGGAGAGCTGCTGATGGAGGCTCCTGCCCTGGGGAGGGGTCTGCCTTCTGCTCTCCTGTGCTTAGCACTGGGAAACAAGATTTGGGGTTTTAATGCTTGTAGAGCAGCTTGGGCTGTGGCCAGAGAGCGGGGAGAGCTCCAGCAGCACCCCTCGTGTGCCGCACGTCGGGGTTCCTTCCCCGGGGATATCTGCATCCAGAGCACGTCCTTAGAGCTGCTCTTAGCCCAGAGGAGGAAGCCAGTCCCGGGCAGGGCTGTGAGCTGGGGCCGTGTGTGTTGCAGCATCGACTGCGCGGGGATCCTGAAGCTGCGCAACGCGGACATCGAGCTGCGCAAGGGCGAGACCGACATCGGCCGCAAGAACACTCGGGTGCGCCTGGTGTTCCGCGTGCACATCCCCGAGCCCAGCGGCAGGATCGTGTCCCTGCAGGCCGCCTCCAACCCCATCGAGTGCTGTGAGTATCCCTGGCACATCTCCTCTCCCTGCCCTGCCTCCCGGCTGGCAAACCCCGCTGTGCTGTGCCCGCTGTGCCAGCCGTGCGTTGGCTGCGGCTCTGCCCTGCAGGCACTCCCTGTCCTGAGACAGGTTTGGGGGGCAGGTGGCTCTTGGAGGTGCCTGGGGCTTGTGAGGGCAGCAAGCTCCGTGCTGCAAGCCTGGGGGCTTCTGCAAAGTTCATTATTAGTGCATTGCTGCTGGGTCCTGCTGGCTCCCGGGTGGCTGCTAGGAGCAGCGTGGGGGTGTGTGTAGGGACACAGCTGCGCTGTCCCTGTTGGTAAAGTGTGCAAGCTGTCTGCTTTCCTGGCTTTATTTCGAGTGGAGGCACAATCAGAACTTGTCCTCCACAAACTGGCAGGTGGCCAGTTGAATTCAGACTGGGCTGGCTCTGAGCACTGTGGCCAGTCCTGTGCCAAAGGAGTGACCAGAGCCCTCTGGTCTGAGCTGTGGCAGGGGCACAGCTGAAACGGAGGGACAGCTCTGATTCTGGGGCTCAGGTGCATTCTGGTCATTGTTTTTTCTAGCTGTCAGTGCCAAGGGGTGCACAGCTCAGGAGGCTGAAGCAGGGAAAGCACAGGTGGTTCTGGTATTCCCCTGAGGGACAGAAGAAAACTGGCAGTTTTGATTTCTGAAGTGCAAATCCCATAAGTGTGTGAGCTCAGAACCTGCACCTCCCACTCGTTATATGTGACTGGATCCTGAGAAAGAGAGGCCTCTGATGAGGCCCCCCGTGTCACAGTCATTTCTGGAAGGGCTCTGCCCACTTTACTGGTTCCTGTGCATCCTGTGATGCTTTTTGTTGTTAAATGGTGCCTTTTTTGGTGGTTTGGGGATTTCACAAATATATAATGAACAGTTTTCCTCTGCCTTTGCTGAATGACTCACCCCTTTAGCAGAACCTGTCTTGCCATAAGTCACGTGAAGAAAGCCATTGAGTCTCTCGTGTGTGAGTTGTATTTATTGAGATGCAGACTTTACTTAAATACAGCTGCTTAGAATGAGAGGAGCCAGTTCTGGGTAGGAAATCAAACCGGCTGGTGAATTATTGATGGCAGCTTTTTAAAAAGCAGTACAAATGAATAACCCAGGCAAGGCTGGGAGAGGATGATGGCTATGGATGATCTCTTGGCAGTGTTTCTGAGAAGGTACCAGCTGCCAGAGTGTTTTAGCAGCTGAGTGAAGTCTCTGGGCACTGTGATGGGGAAGGGACGGCAGTGGGAGTAGCCACCACCTCTGTCCATAGGAAATTGTCCCGTTCCACCGTGGGACCAGATGGCTGAAACAATAGTGGCCTCCACCCCAAACATGTCCCTGCTGGAACAAAGGTCCATTTGCTAAAGGAAGCACTCAGTGAGGAGCTCCTGGGGTGGGGAAACTCCAGGTGTAACTCCTACACCCTGTGGGCAGGAAAGCAGCACCAGGGCAGGGGGAGGCTGGTCCTGGATCCCGCAGGGAGCCCCACAGATCACCCCCCACCTACTCAAATTCTCCTCAGGAAAAGCAAGCATGAGGAAGCCAGGCATTCCTAGGGCCCTTCCACAATGGCACGTTGTATTTGTGCCCATCACTGCATTTCAAGCAGAAATCCAGGCATGGTTTGCAGAATAAATCACATTTTTCTGAGCTGTATGCACACACCTAATTTGCCTGTGCAGTGACTGCTGTGGCAGAGCCTTGGTTAAGATGTTGAGGCATTTATTCTGAGATGTCTTTGCATTGATGAGTCTTAGGGGTATTAAAAAGCCAAGGGTGGAGATACCAGTATAAGTGGCTTATTGTTAGTGGGGTTTTTTTGTAATTAAAGTACTAAAATATTGGCTGCATAGAAGACAGAAAAGCTCCTACAAGAAAAAAATGTATTTGATTCCCAAGGAAACAAAATGAGAAAGTTTTATTTTTGGAATAGTGGATATATAGGCAGTTTGGGGAGATATGTTAAGGACCGTGCTTTTCTGAACTCAAGGAAGAAGGGAATGAAGTGATCTGGAGTACTAAGCCTCTGCCATTTAGTGTGGATGTTGCATATTTAGCACTGTTTTTGCATTTCAGTAGCACTTCCTGATCTCAGCCTGCTTCTGGGAAGATAGTTAAAAACATCAGGGGGCTCAGCCAGAATTAGCAATGCGGCCTAAATCTCACTAGAGGTGGTAACCTCAGCTTGTCCCAGCCAGCCTGCACACCTTGCAGAGCTCCCAGGCAGTGCCAGGTAAGCTCAGGTGCCCTGCCAAGAAGGGGCCCTGGGGCTGGGGGATGTTTTCTTCTTGTCCCGCCTTTTGTGCTGCTGGGATTCACTTTTCCCCCCTTCGTTTTCTGGTTTGTTTGGGTGGTTTTTGACCTGGCCACCTGAGAGCCCTAATCCCCAGGGGCTCTGCTCGGGATCCCTCCTGTCTGCTAGCAGAAATGATGTCCCTCTGGGGAAGCCCTGGTGAGCAGCAGCTCCAGGATCACGGCCCGTTTCCCTTGCCAGGGCTCCCCCAGCACTGTTGCTACCAACAGAGTATCCGAGTGCTCTCCTCCCCAGAAGCTGATCCCGAGGAATTCCCACCAGTGTCAGCAGATCATTAGCTGCAGTGAAGCAAGAACTGTGAAACAGCTGCTTTTCAGAGGGCTGTTTGATTCCACCTCATCTGTGTCACATTCAGCACTTGACAGATTTTCAGAGGGGATTTCACAGGTTCAGAGCATCACCCGGAGCAGAGCAGGTTCCTCCCCAGGCAGCTGTGTGGGAGGACGAGGGGGTGATGTGTTGTTAGATGATCAGTTGTGCCTTACAGTGGACCACAGACCCAGACAAGCCTGCACCATTCAGCAGCTTTTTTCTGCCGTTGCCTGTTGATTCATCCTGAAGCCACTGAGGAGGCAAAGGCATTTTAAACCCCTCTGAGAACTGTAGCAGCAGGCCATGGCTCAGGCAGGTGTAGGAAGGCATGCTGCTGTAGGTGTGTGCTGGAAAGGTGAGAGAGATCCCTTCTCCTGCTGCTGGTGCAGGCTGAGCAGTGAATGCCAGCCCCACGGGGGATTTGTGGGATCCTGAGCCCGTGTCCTGCTTGGCCTGGCTCCTGTCCCCTCCCTGCTCAGGGCTGGCCATGTCCCCACGTCCATCCCTGCTGGGACAGCTCGCTGCTTTAGCCTTGAACCAGCTGGTGGTTCTTGCTGGGCCAGCAGGGCTGTGACAGAGCTGCTGGTGACATTGCAGGTGAGGGGTGACTGAGTTCCCCTGTCCCTTCAAACACAGCCATGTGGAAAATCACCCCTGGAGAGGTTTGGCGCTTGCAGCCTGTTCTTTTTGAGCCAGGAGGACGATTTCTGTAACATCAGCTCCGTTCCTTTGCCTTTCACCATGAGCTGGAGCTCATTTCTCGGGGGCTGGGTGGGCTCTGGTGTTACAGAAATTGTTAACCCTGGGCTGCCTCTCCAGGAGACAAATTTGTAGTGACCTCTGGGAGTCAGCCTGGGTGCCCCAGTTCTGTTTGCACCCCTCGACTGCAGCATGCTGGAGCAGAGAAGGGGCAGGATGGAATCCAGGGCAGCTTGTGCTCCGTGCTGTCAGCAACCAAAAACTGCTTCATGCAAATGTCTGAGTGTGAGGCTCAGGAGTGTCCTCCGCTGGGCCCCAGTTTTTATTCTAATGAATCCTGTTTAACCTTCCCAAATCTGCCACAGGTCTTGCTTTGTAGAGTCCATGTTTGCTGACTCTGAGCTGTGCTCATGAATCCCTTAAAATGCAAACTTAAATTGCACTTGGCACGAGAGAAGGAGACTAAAATCTTGTTCTTATAATAGATGTTCCGAGGTGCTAAAAAAGCAAAACAAACAAAACTTATTGCTAAAGAACCGTGTGTCCATCTTGAGGAATGTAAATAGTTTCTATTATTGACTGTATTTTGTTCCATTAAATTGGGTCAAATTTCTTATTTCCCTTTAATCAATTTCCCTGGAAGTTTCCTTTATTTTTCTCTCCTTCTAGTAGATTTTCCCATAATATTAGACAATCCGAGCCTATGATTTGTGACACATTAATAACTACAGAGGAAAGAGCTAGTCATGTAAAAGAATGTTGTCTTGGCAAGGCAGCGAGTGCTTTTCCTCAGCTGGGAGTTGTGCTGCTTGGAACACAGCAGCAGGCAAGAAGGAGCCCTGCTTTATTCAGATAGAAAAGCAGAAACAAATGGTCTCTTTGCACTTGGGAGATACCTATTTGCAAGTTTAACCATAACCCTGATTACTGTGGGAGTCTCATGGTTTCCAGTTGAATTAAATGAATTTTTTCCCCCTTTCATTTCAACTTCAAGATAGTCACACAGTTGGCTGCAAGTGCAGCTGACAGAAAAACTGGTGCTTTTTCTAAAGAAATCTTCTCTCTCTTGAAGCACAGAATGTAAAAGCTAATTCTGACAGCATTTGCCACGCTGAATGTGCAACCGAAATATTTCAGTCCTGAAAGCCGGAGTCAGAGCAAAGGGGATGCCTGCCCCTCGTGCAGGCTGCCAGCCTTGCTCTGGGGTCAGCTCCTGCTTACTTCTTGTCATTAATGCTGCTGTGGTAAGAGCAAACAGCCCAGCACACAGAGCACGGACTGCTGAGCAGCATTTCAGCCCTGCAGATCCCTGCACAAGGGATTGAAGGGAAATGCTGTGCATCCCCACAGGGATGAGTGACAGAGAAGTGAACCCAGGCCACGGTTTTCCTGCCATTCATCACACGCTGCCTTGCTGAGCTGGCTGCAGCTCATAGAAAGTATCACACTTATCTGACACTGCTGCCATGGGTGCTTGTCACTCCTTCTTTGCGAGGACATCATAAATTATCTGCAGAGGAGGAGGTGGAGAAAAGCTCTCTATTTTTGGTGCTTTTTGCTTGGATGGCTTTGCACAAACTGCTGATTAAGTCTTGCTGGCAGCAAATTAGAAACTGTTGTCAGTCACACTGTGTTCTTCTTTTCAGAGTGTTTAGACCACATTCTCAAGGTTTCCCCACGAGAGCTGGAAATTAGCTTTATTTACTTGGTTTGTACATCTTCCACTGCTCCATACGCCTACCAGGAGGGAAATTATCCTGTCCCTCTGATCAGAAATTTGCTTCACTTTAGGGTGTTTTGCTGCTATCTCCTTGGCTTCTGGAGATGTCTCCTGCCCTTGGTCCTCCCATGGCTGCCCAGCCTCTGTCTTTGCTCCACTGCAGAGCTCAGGATGCTTCAGGGAGTGATGGAGGGGATCAAAGTCTCAAACATTAATGAGTTGGAGAAGTGTTGAGCAGAGCAGCTCTGCTCCTATCAATCCTACCACAGGCAGCTCGTGGTAAATAAACCCAGTGTGACAGCAGGAATGAAATATTTTCTTTGGCTCATTGAGGTTTGCACTGAGGTGGAAGAATTAATCCCATAACAAATTACACCTCTGCTATTGCTTCCAGGGGTCAGGCTTTCTTCAGCAGCAGACATCCTGCTCTAGCTGCTCTTCTCAAACCCAGCAGGAATCAGTGGCTGGATCAAGAGACTTTGGAGGTTTGGAAAGACATGTCAGGGGTGGTGAGTCCCAGCTCAAAGGCTTCCAGCAAGCTGGGGTGAGCTGGGGCTGCTCTGGGCAGGGTAAGGACAGGAGTGTCCAGAGAGGGATCTGAATAATTGTTCTGGTGAGGCCACTGCACTGGGGTGCCAGTTGTGACCCCACCCCTCTTAAACAGCCACATTTTTGGTTTATTGGCTTGTGAGTTAATAACAGGTAATCACAGTGGCTTTGTCCTCACTGAGCTGCACGGGAGCCTCAGTCCTGCTCCTCCTGTCAGGTGTCACAAGGATCAAATCTCTGCTGGCTCGTTATCAGCAGTGGGGACAACACAGAACCTGAGATCTGGAGTCAGTGCTGCAGGTGTGGGACAGTGTGGAGGGGCTTCAGTCTAGCAGGAGGTCATCAGAGAATTATAGAATTATAGCATGTCTTGGCTTGGAGGGGACCCTAAAGCTCTTCCAGTCCCTCCCCCTGCCATGGGCAGGGACACCTGACCAGGCTGCTCCAGACCAGGCTGCTCCAGCTGAGATTGTCCCTTGTCACCTCCCAGCAGCAATGGGTGACACCCATTGTGAGGGAGATTTGGAGCTGCAGCAGACTTCTCCAGGTCATCATTTTTCTCAAAATACCCCTTTTCCCCTGAAAGCCAGATCTCCTCTCTGCTGCAGAAGGAGAGGGATGGATACTGTGGGCAGGTGGGGAAGCAAGAGCCACCTTTGCCTGCCTTGGCACAGTCCCCCTGGTCACTTGTGCATCCCCTGGGAGGTGTTCAGCCTGCTGCCCAGAGCCTGAGCCCATCCTCGGCTTCTCTGCAGCTGCTGGCACAGGGCTGAGGCTGCAGTTGGGTGCAGGGGAGCCTGGGTGGGCTGTGGGCAGCAGGGGCTGCTCCCTGCAGGCTGAGCTCCCTGGAGGTGCTGCAGGGCTCTCAGACAGTGGGTCCCTTTCTGTCTTGTGTCACTGCATGCATTGTATTTCTTGGCACCACGAATCCATGACATCTTGATTTGCAAACAGTCAAATAAAATAGAAAAATAATGTCCCCTGTTAATAGGTTGACACACTGCTTCAGGCCAAGTGTGAGTATTTCTATAGCATTTGCTTTGCTGCCTTATGTCAGTAACTGTTGCTATTGAAAGTAAACACCCCAACTGGTTAAATCAACAGTGTTTTGTTTATTCAAAGCTCATAAACTCCAGTAGCTGTAGGTCACTTTATGAAGTGCCAACCCCTGGGGGAAGAGAAGGAATAGTGTGAAATTATTGCATGCAGTGCACCCATCATGAGCCTTAGAGGAAGGGGATTTATTAGCAATTAATATTTCTTGCAGAGGAAAAAAAAATAATCCTATTGAGGCAGCTCCACACTGAACCTTGAACCTCTGTACTGGTGGAAATGGGGAAGGGACTGAAGCCTTCTTGGCTTGGGTGGAAAAAAGAGACTTGGAAAATGAAAAGTGGCTGGGGTTTTTATTATTAGAGAAGGATTTCAGACCACCCAAAGGGAGGAGAAAAATTCAGGTAAAACGGGGCAGGGGAAACCCTTCAGTGTGGTGTCTGCGCTGGGAGCTCACTGGAACTCCTCCAGGTGGGATTGTTGTGCAGCACACCTGAGGCACAGGAGCTTTGCACACCTCCACTTGTCTCAGGGCAAGCACAGCTCTGGAGATGCCCAAAGCCATGCCAGGTGCAGCAGCTCCAAATGGAATTGAGATGAGTCAGTGTCACTTCCAGGCTGAAATCTGTCCTTCCTCAGGCTGAAAAAGCCTTGGAAAGCACTAATCTGTGGGATGGCAGGTACCAAGCTCTCTGTTAACACATCAAAGCTGGAAAGAGATGTAGGTTAATCTGGAATTTTGATGATTTAGGATGTTTTGGAAGTGAAATTTGGTGATTGAATAGGAATAAAGAGTGTCCATGGCAATTAAATGTTTTCTCTTGACTGTTGTAGACATGCTTTTTGATGTTTGCTATTGACTCTTAAGCCTTTGTGGTTACAGATCTGTCTTTGTGATAAATCCAATTAGGAACTCATAAAAAATGTTAGTGTTTTGGGAAATAAATTAATCCTACAGCCATGTGAAAGAAATTATCAGTATCTTTGAAAGTAATCTGAATATATATTTTTTAACTGGCAGTATATTAGCCCAGATGTTACATACTTGAAAAGAACAATGAGTCCTAAAGTAGTTTTAAACAGATTTCAAAAATGCCTCTCAAATGGCATGAGAAAGTTACAACTATTGAATTGCCTCTATGCTTTAATAAGAGCAAAATCTCTGTCTCGTGACTGAAGTGTTCAGCAGAGCTAGAAAAGTTGCTGTGAAAGGTTTAATGCTTGAGTTTTCTCACCAAATACTCCAACATTTTCTCCAGGTGACGAGACAGTTTGGTCTTTGCGAGGGCTGCAGAGCAGTAGAGCAGTGCCAGGTCAGGTCACAGCCTGCCTGGGTGTGAGTCAGGGCCAGCCCTGCACATCCAGGATCACATTTCCTCATTTCTGCCTCAGCAGCCAACGGTGTTCAGTGAAGGCACAAGTGCTCGGGGTCTCTGTCAGGGAGAGCTGAAATCCAGCCAAGGCAGCTGGGAAAGAGATGAGCAGGATCCTCTGGAGGCCTTTCCAGTTGGGGTGGATGAATCTGGAGGAGTTGGAGTGCAGGTCATGAACTCGCAGTTCACCAGCCCCAAGCTGCTGCCCACCTGGTCTGCTCACAGGGAAGCTCCTGATATTTTCCAGCTGTCTGTGTTGTGGGGAACAGCTCTCACATCTTCCCTTCCTTCAGCTCAAACAGTTGGGATGGCTCTACAGGGACGGTCACCAGGCCTCTCCAAAGCTTTTCTGACCATGCAGTGGCTGTTTTAATGGCATCAGAGGAAAGTAGGTGGAGAGATGGTGCTCTCCTGGTTTTCTGGCTGGGGAAAGAGAGAATAACTTGCTAAAGTCACGCTCCAAATTCGTGGCCAAGAACAGTAAAGACCTTGGAAAGCCTTGCTGGCGTCCATGTCCATCTGGATCCCACCCTACCTTTCCTTCCTTGCCTTTTACAACCAGACTCAGTCTGTGACACAGGGCCCTGCTCCTCAGATGTTCAGGCTTCTGCAGAACATGCTTGGAAAAACCCTGGGCTGCAGCAGTCCTGGTGTGACCCCTCCTGATCACAACTGGGGCGTCGTGGCTGCCCCACCAGGGCTCGGTGCCCACACGTGGAGCTGGAGATGGAGCTGTTGTTGGCAGCCCCCTGTGCCAGGCCTGCCCTGTGGGAGGCAGTGGGATTTTGGAGACAGGTTCATTTTTTTTTTTCTTTTCCCCTCTGAAGGAATTCAGTGTTATTCAGTGGAATCCTCTGTGCAGGTGGAATTTTTGGGCTCTGGGGCTGTAGTGTGCTTGCACTTGAAAATTTGGCTGTTGACTTGGAAACAGGCATGGGCAAGCTTCAGCTCATTCATCCAAGCTGTCCTTTCTCAAGGACAAGGAGCAGGGCCAGCACAGCCAAACCACTGCAGCCAACTCCTGAATGTTTCCAAATAAAATGCCTTGAGTAAGTTTATTTTTCCCTCTCAGACCTAAATTTAGCACCCTGGAGAAGCTGCTTTGGCAGTCAGGGGATGGTAACGATGACAAGATCAATCTGTAGATAGTTCTGGGAAGATTTGGAAAGTCCTGGTAAAACAGAGCTGGTTTCATTCATGTTTGCAATTTGTCCACAGCCCAAAGGTCTGCTCATGAGCTTCCAATGGTTGAAAGACAAGACATTGACAGCTGCCTGGTTTATGGAGGACAGCAGATGATCCTCACTGGACAGAATTTCACAGCAGAGTCCAAGGTGGTGTTCACAGAAAAAACATCAGGTAAGGCAGGTTTTTCTAACCTTCCCTAACGGGATATGGCAAATCTGTAGTGCCAAATCTCATCGTAAGATTTGTGCTCATGATACTCAAGTGAGTAGTCCCATTCAAGTTCATGTAAGTAAAACCATGTGAGTAAAGTTAGACTTGGGAGCAACTGTTTGTGTTGTTGCTTCACAAGAATCCAGGCACTGGGAATCAGCAGGGACAGATTTGTTATCAAAGAAAGGAGATGAGCACTACGTGTTCCTCTGTGCTTGCTTAATCTCATATTTAGTGAATGCTACTGTAGAAATCATCATTGAAATTAACATTTTTATTGATGTGAACTACAGGCAAAGATTGTGTTTTCTTTCCTTTAGAAATCTGTGGAGGAGAAACAAACATAATGTGTCTTTTTATATAAAATAATTTTTATACATAATGAGATACAAGAATCCATCCCTTCTCCATCCCTATTTTTGATTGTATACTTTGTGTTCCCTCTGTGCTATTAAGAAAACCTGGTGCTTGGAAGTTTTCTGTCAGTGAACTGAGGTAGAGGTATCTTAAGTGATATATCCAGTGACTTGCAAGGGGTTTAAGAGATTGCATTGCCCAAGTGAGCAGCATGTGCATGATCTATGGGGTAATGCCATTGGGAAAAAGCGAGAATCGAGCCAAAAATGAATGTACATTCATGAACGTACATGGGCACCAGCTGGTGACATGGGGGGAAAAAGCATCCTGTGGGTCCCAGCTCCTTCCCACAGCAGCAGCCAGCCAGGCTGGTTTTGCAGGTATGAAAGGCTCTGAAGAGCTGTGGAGGTTCAGATGAGCCTGTGCAGTCGGAGATTTCTTTTGGCACGCTCTGTTTCCTTTCAAGCCCATGGATTAATTCCTTCCCACTGTGCTGCCACTGTTCCACCATGTCAGCGCCTCGGGAAGGTGCTTGGGAACATCTTGGCAGCCTGCAGTGCTACCTGTCCCAAGAATGCTCTGCAGTAGCTACAGGAGATGATCCACTCAAAGGAGGCAGCTCCTGATGCCATTTCGAGGAAACATCCCAAACGCCCTGCCCCTATTTCCATATGAGAGCAGAGAAGGCTCTGGCTGGAAGAGATGTTAGAAAGTAAAAAGAAAAACAATATTTTCCACACTAAATCTAAAGCTTTTCTTCGCTGCTGGGGAAACTGCAGGGTTTTTTCCTCTTTTTTTACCTCCTGGAAGGGAAGAGACAGCGCTTATCCCAATAGCAGTGCCCAGTCTGGAGCAGGGATTTGCTTGCTGGTGTTCCATATCCTGCCTCCCCCCCAGCCCTCAGCCTCTGCAGGCAGTCTCAGTCTGCTGGACTGAATAAATGACTGGCAGAAGGGAATTTGGAGGATGGGAGGTCCAGACTCAAATCCTCAGGCTGAGTCAGAGGTCTGTGTGGTTTGCAGTGGGTTATCTGGGGGACTCTGTGCTGAATGCTTCTCTATGTGATAATAATGCAGCAGCACCTCTGGCAGAGGTGCCCTGAAGTGCTTTTAAATGAAGGCTGCTTTGTTTAATAGGTGTATCCTAAGGTGAGGAAGGTTAAGAAGCTGAGCTGGACGTGCAGGTCATGCATGGGCTGAGTGCAGCAAACTGAGAATTGCTTTGTGCCTGGCTCATCAGAGGTTGATCAGTGTCCCAGCTCACCTGAAAATCAGGATCTCGTGCACCTGAGGCTTTCAGCCTCCCTCATTCTGCACTGTAGACAATTCCAAATATCTCTGGGATGTCTGTTGATAGCTGCCATTGCCTTGGGCTGCAGGAGCCCAGAGCAGTGAGCCCAGCTGTGCAGCCCCAGGTGTCGATGGAGCAGTGTCTGGGTGGAAGGAGGAGCAGCTCACCCACGGCTACCCTGCCCAGCACAGCCAGTGCAGAAAGTGCTGATGAGCTGCTCAGGGGCAGGGTAAGCCACAGCCACCATTCTGGGGGTGGGTGGCAGCACAGCTCTGCTGACCCAGCTGCAGCGGGCTGTGTCTCTTCCAGAGCTCGCTACTGCCGCGGAGCCTGTGAGACAATCACACCTTTGTCAGGGCAGGAAGATGCAGCAAGCTTGCAGGGGAAGCTTGGTTTGCTTAGGGTTTCATTTTAACAGCTCACAAGCCTTGTCTCTGCTAGCAAGTGGTGCTGGATTTTCCACTTTTGCCACCAGTTTTAGCTGTGCTGGTAACAACAATAGTGAGAGCAGCGGTGTAGGCAACCATCCCACAGCTTTTGGCACACCAGGCTCCACAGAGCTCCTTGGCTTGGGTGTGCAGTGTTTAGGGTGAGAGTGGCAAGGCTCTTTTTTCCCCCAGAAATGTCTTTCTTCAGGTATGTTTGTGCAGGCAGATTTTCTGCTGTTCATTGTTCCACAGACTCCAAATTCCGGGTGTGCCTTGGATCCGGGTGAAGCTGTGCTGGGAAGGCGTCACTCACGTGCTGTACAGAGCTGAGGGAGCTGCTGTTGGGATCACAATTGTAAATTAGGTTTCATCCCTCAGGGGAACACTCAGAACCTCTTTCCATTTCCTCTGGATCTTGTAGACAATTCTTCACCCACTGTTAGGAAGGCAGAGGAATGTGGAACTGGTCACATTTGTGACAAAAATACGTGTCTCCGTGAGCAGTAATGAACAGGCTTCATTAGTCTTCTCACAGAACTGCAGATAGTATATTTTTCCATAGAAATACCTGGAAAAGAAGGACAATTCCCCGAATTGTGGGGGGATGTCATTGTGAAAGTGAGTGTCCGTGTCACGCGAGCCGCAGGCGCTGGCAGGGAGCTGCTGGGGACAGGGCAGGGACACACTCAGCCTCGGCTCACGACAGGAAATGGCAGCAGGAAACAGAGTGAAGGGGCTGGAGCTCAGTGCTCTGAGGGATAAAGTGCTTGTGTTTGAAATGCACATAAATAGCATTAATTTTCTGAATGCTAAAGTTTATCAACATGCAGGCCTTAGAGTTCTGAGTTCTTCTTACGGTTATCTCTTGCTGATGCAAGATCATAAAATGTAGCTGCTGTGAGCCAGGGGAGCTCATGAATTCCCTAAGCCCAGCACACAAAAGCAGAGTTTGGCTGATGGAGTTTGAAGATCTGAACTTGGAGACACGTAACTGAGCCCAGCTATGTTAAAGTAGGTCAGGGAAGCAGCTAGATTGGACTGTATTCTTGTAATTTTGATCTGGAAGAGAAAGCTTGAAAAGCAGTCTTGGAGCTATCAAGGACTTGGAATAGGGTGAAGGTCAAGGGTGTTAGTGTTTGGTTGGGGCCCAGATCTTACAGTGCAGTTAAAAAAAGAAGAGATTTGGAATTCCCCCTTTTATTTATTTTAATTGCCATGTAATAATTTGCAAGTCAGATGTTGGTTGCATTGTGTTTACTCCCATTTGTGTACTGGTTGCTGCTGCTCTGCTGTCAGTGATAGAGGAGGTTCGTGTTTCTTGGGGAGAAAAGTGCAAATGGGCTGTGATTTCCCCTGCCAAACTCTTCTGGTGGCCACATGGACATCGTGAATCATCTCTAGGACAACGTGGGTGGTGGAGGAACAACCCAAACACAACGTCCATCCCTGGAGTGGCTCCACCATAAATCTCCAGCTTGGGCCAGGCAGGGTAAGGAGAGGAGGTGCTGCCTGTGCCCTTTGAACTGGGGCAGCTGCCAGGGCCCCCAGGTGTGGACATCCACAGCACCTGGGACAAAATAAATCTGCCCAGCTCTGGAGCCCAGCAGTGGTGCTTGGACAATCTTGGATGTGTCCTGGCTGTGCTGTGCAGTGTGGAGGTGCTGGGTTGAGGTTTTATCTGCACAGTGCCCAAAATGCTGCACCCCACGTGCTGGAAACAAGCCATGGAACGTGTGCCAGGGGATTCCAGGAATCCACACGGTGGTGGGATGGCATCAGGGCAGGTTTAATGTGAAGAGAAGGTTGCTGCTGTTTGGGTTTGATGGTGGGATCATGCTCTTTGTGGGAGAGATGAAAGGAAATTCCAACTCTGTCTACAGCAGTGTTCCCCTTTGTGCTAGGTCTGTTCCTCACCGTGCTCCAAACAGGGAGCTGAATCCCTTTTTGTAGTCTGACAGTTTCATGAATGATCCAAAAACTCCTGGGAAGTGCAGAAAATAGCAAATGGTTTTCAGCAGTTAACTCTGAGAACTTAATAATGCAACATTAATGACGCAATTTTCTCAGGCAAATACAAGATAAAATAGACAGAAAGCTTTTTAAAAAACTTTCAATGTTTTCCCAGGTTCATTCAAAAGAAATGTTTGCTACTTGAGCAAATAAACAAGTTTAAATATTGAATGTGAGGGTAACGAATATTAATCAGGAGGATTGGTTTGCCTGGTTCTGCTGTGCAAATTAAAAAGTTTCAGGGTAATGGGGCACCTTGTGCCTCTCCTTGCTGCTGTAGCTGCTGAAAGCCAGCAAACCTTTCTCCCCAAAGGTTTCCCCCTGGCTGGAATGTGCTGCCTGCCCCAGGTGTTGTAATCCTACCGGGCAATCGCCCGACCAGGGATTCCAAAAAAACACTGCAAAACAGGAAAAAATCTAGGGCTCACACAGAGAGAAATGCAGAAGAGTGTGGCTGCAGAAACGGAGTTGCCATAGCTGTTGGAGGCTCAGCGAGACAGGGTGGAATCCAGTGTTTTGGAAGGTTTCCCCGTATGACACAAGATTTTGGAATTTTACAGCTGGTAAATCCTTATTAACACAGGCAGCCACTGCTGGCCTGGATTCCCTGGCTCACTGTTTACTATGGGGGCGCCTGATGGAAGTGTGCCTGGTCCTGATTATTCAGCTTAATTGTTTAGGGAGAATATTAAAAAATAATCATAATTCTTGGCATAAACAAAAGGCAGAGAGACAAGCTCCCATCACCTGTTGACAGAAAATTGATCATGAAGAAAGCTGGCATGGGGAGTGGAATTCCCTGTTCTCCCACTTAGTCATCGCATCCTGGTGTGACTCATTTTATTACATGGAGGTTCCCAGTGGTTTTATTTTGAGAGAAGCTTTTGTTTAATAATTTATATACACACACACACACAAACACACTTATAATCTTAGAAAAACAACAAATCTATTCTGATGAATTGGCATGAGGGATCATTTGGAAGATTTCTGGAATGAAATGCTGTTCCTCCTGCTTCACTGTTCAACTACTGTATTTATGTTTTATTTTAATGGGAATTTAATTCCTCAACAATAGATGGGGAGAATTCGCCTCTAGACTTGTTCTCACTGTGCAAAATGTCAGATTTGGGGCTGGGCTGGCTGGTGGATGACTAATCCATTGCCCTTTTACCTCCCAGACCTTGCCTTGTATCTCCAGCCTTGGTGACTCAAACTTCTGTCCTCAGAGCAATGAAGGCACTGGCCTCTGCTCTTAACAAACAGAGCTCCATTAACTGCAGTGGGCAGTCTTGCTTCAGAAAGAAAAAGAAATCCATGGAAATGAAGCTCAGGAATAAATTTAATAGTTCTACTTTTCATGAGTTTTAAATACACTCATGCTGTGTTTGTTGTAAAGTTTGAAAATTGTTTTGAAGTAAGAGCTTAGAAGGAGACAACTGCTCAGGACCAGATGCTGAGCAGCCTTGTGCTGACTTGAAGCAGAGTAACTTCCCAGCTGAAATCAGAATTTGTCCCTGAATTTGTCTGGAATGTGTCCAGAGTGGCAGAGATTCTGAGTGAGGGTTCCTCATAAGGTTTCTGCTGCCCAGAGTGGTTTTGTCCTCCTGGAAACCATTCACTGCCCTCCCTTTGTTCTTGGGGCAGCTCTAAAAACCCTTCTTTGTTTTCCAGAGATGTCTGTCATCTACTGATAAAAGCTGGCAGAGATAATTGTGCTTTTCTGGAAGTCCTTCCAAGAATCAGAGTGCATGGGGACAGTTCCTGCAGGCCCAGGGGGAACTGTGCAGAGCTGAACTGTGCAGAACTGAACTGTGCAGAGCTGTGCAGAACTGAACTGTGCAGAACTGAACTGTGCAGAGCTGTGCAGAAATGTGCAGTCAGAGCCCTGCCCCTCTGGTCACCAGGCTGGGTTCCTCTGGGGAACCAGTAACAGGTTGTTCATTAGGTAATTTGTGTAATGCTTGACTGAAAAGCAGTGTACATTTGCAGGCCTAAAATCACATGCAGGCGTGGAATCCCATCCAGAATCAGCACAATAGTATATTTAGTCTTCAGCTGCAGAGAACTGCAAAGAACATTTCCTGAGCCTCTCAGTCCATCAGTCATGCTTGTTCAAATAAAGCTGTGAGTTTGTTTCCCTGCTAGTTACTGACCCCAAAGTCATGAGTAAGGGATCCTGAATAATGTGTAAAGGCTGTAACTGGTTCAGAAAACCTTTAATTGGCTAATTAAAAAGGGTCCTTTAAGGGGCTGCAGAGAATCACCCAAAATGTTCCTAATGCAGCCTGACGTTTTGATTTCCCCCAGTTTGAAGCAGGACTTTTGGTATGATGGCAGTTTGGGTTAGGAAGGGTAGAATTACTTTCTTCCAACAACTCATTCATTCCCCCAAAGAGTGCTGACACAATCAGATCTCTCATCGGGGTTTAATGCTAAGTCTCATAGCCCTGAAGCAGCACAAAAATCTCTATTTCCTGAACATTTCACTGACCTGTGGTGTTAAAGACTTGCCAACTAAGACAAACCATTAAATGAGCAGGGAACCACAACAGTAAAAATATTGCATGAGGCAGCCATGGCTGGTAAGACCTCAGGGTCTAAATCCAAGAGTATTTTATCATCTTGAGTGCAACTGCTGCCCCTTCCAGAGGCAGGGATTGAATTCCCTGTGTGGAGGCACAGCTTGAAAGGCACCACACACGCAGACCTGGCCCTGGATTCCTCAGTGATGCTTTGCAGCTTTCTCTGCTGTCCATTGTTGAGGCAGGTTTAATTCTATGCAATAAGCAGCTATCTGCACTTGTAGACTTTGGATTAAATTATTAATCAAGCTGGGGTTTAATCTTCTGTGTTTCCAAGCAGGAGCTGTTTGTCCTGTTTGTGGCATGACAGAATTACGGGGTAATTAAAGCCAGAAGGGATCTCTGGAGGGTTGAGCACAACCTCCTGCTCAAAGCTGAACACATTTCTGGTGCCCAGGCACCACCTGGCTTCCAGGGGAGGACCTTTGGTGTGACAGGTTTTGCACTGGAGCTGTGCTGCACTGTCACATCAGCTTTAGGATTTTTAGTACATCCTTACAATCAGAATTCCGTTTTAGTTGAGGGCTTTCTGCAAACACCCACTTTAATTTCCTCCAAAAATCTTTGCATTTATGCACATTGTAAAGGTGATAAATGTGTTGACAGTTTGATGCAGGTTTTCTCTATTCAGAATTTCCTGAAATGATCCTGAGACTTCTCAGTTTATTCCTCCTTCTCTTCATTAGTCCCCAGGGTATGCATAATCAAAAGCTTTCTTTTCATTACCAGGAAAAAGAATAGGTTAAAGTAGAGAGAGAGACTTGTGAATGCAGTTGTATTTTTCATTTTCCTCACAGCCTCCCTCATCCTTCTGCCAAAAGCTCCCCATAATGTGCATATCCAGAGCGGTTGAAGGAAAAGCAAATATTGATTGTCTCGAGCTAAAGTGAAGCAGTGAGACAGATGGAGCCACATCATCATATTGAAGCATAAAGGTCAGGGAGTGAACTGCAGAGAGCTTAAATTCAGCAGGGCTCAAAGAACAGGGATTGCTGCTGCTGACAGATTTGTTACAAACCTGTTTAGCTGCCACAAATATGGAATATATCCAAACAGAAGCATCTATCATTGTTGGAATGATAACCCCAAATACATTTATTTCTTGTTTGCCTTTTCTCATTCTTACTTTTGACCCACACAGACTTTGGACTCAGCCTGAACATCATTTGATTTTTATGGTTGGCTTCATTAGCTTTTAGTGCAATTTCAGTGGCTCAGTTACTAAATCAAATCCCCTGTGGTTGTGGTTGCATGTGTTCCACAGGCCCCTTGGATGTGGCACATGACTTGGAGGCCCGTTTCTACTTTAGTTTGTGCATTTTGGACCAACAAATCCTTTTCATTTCCACCTTCTTTGTGAAGTTAGTGCTGTTGTATCTGCACAGACTGTTTGAATTTAGCAGTACAGAAACAAAGATGGAAACATTCTGCCTGGAGCAAAACCAGTGTCAAACATTCCTGCTTGGCTGTGCTTGTTGTCAGGACATCTTCATGTGGCATTGCTGAGACAGCTCTGATGTGTGTCTCTATCAGAGCTCTCACTTTATGATGTATTTTCTTGTTTCCTTTTCCCTCCTCTTTTGCTCAGAGAGCTCTAAAAACTTATCCTTTGGGATGTTAAGAATTGTGGGGAGGTTCCTTAACACACACTGTGATGGTTTCTTTTCTCTAAGGTCACCTAGAAGACGAGTGTCCCCATGGAGCATTTGCTGCCTCATAATCAGACAAGGATTTGCTGGGTTAACCGCCAGGATTTTGGCTCCCCCCTTCCCTGTTTCTGTCTCAACAGCAGCAAGGAGTTGGCTGCATTGACAGGGCTACAAATTGAATATAGCAGTGGCCAGAGTGGATGCTGATGTTAAATGACATTAAATAATGGAATCTTTTCCATGCCTTTGCAGCAGTCCCTGGGGGTGGGCAGTGACACACAGCTCTGCTGAGGCCATCCCAGCCCCAGCAGCCACTCAGCCCCACGGTGGAAAAGAACCTGACTCACAGGAGGGAACTTCAAAACAGAGAGAGAAAACTGGGAGGTGTTCAGTGTTCCCTCCTTGCAGCTGCAAGCCTGGGATCTCCTCATGGAGCCACACTTCCAGCTCTTGGGGATCTCCTCATGGAGCCACACTTCCAGCTCTTGGGGATCTCCTGATGGGGCCACACTTCCAGCTCTTGGGGATCTCCTNGCCACACTTCCAGCTCTTTGAGCTCTCCTGATGGGGACACACTTCCAGCTCTATGGGATCTACTGATGGGGACACACTTCCAGCTCTCTGGGATCTCCTGATGGGGACACACTTCCAGCTCTTGGGGATCTCCTGATGGGGACACACTTCCAGCTCTCTGGGATCTCCTGATGGGGACACACTTCCAGCTCTTCCCTGGCTGTGTCTATTGCCCAGGGAGGGTTGGGGTGAGGGAGCCCAGCAGGGCTGGTTCCCCCTGCCCCACCAGCAGCTCCAGGAGCCCATCCCAAGGGAGGGAGGGAGGGATGAGAGCCCTGAGCTCCAGGAAAAGCTGCCTGTCCCCAGTGGGTGTGAGCAGAGGTGTCCCAGGTGTGGGGTGTGGGACAGGTGAGGTTCTGTCCCAGGGGATGGGGTAGAAGGAACCCTGGGGCTGTGTGCTGGCCACAGCTGGGAAGAGGCTGCCCAAGAGCCTGGCACATCTGTCAGCTCATTGTCTGGGCCCAGCACAGAACAAAGAGCACAAAAACAGAAGAAATGCAAAATGCATTTAAAAATACTCTTTCATTTCCCTTTTTGCCAGAAGCAGAAGTGCTTAAATAACAGAGGACAAAAGCAGCTCTTGCAGAACTTCCAAGAGCTGGGAAAAATAAAAAGCTCTGTGAGAAGGACTGGGTTTAGGAGATTTTCCCCCTTGTCCTGCCCAGTCTGGGGAACCCCCAAAGCAGGCAGAGCTGCTCCCCCTAAAGCAGACAGCAGGTCCTGACTGCAGCATTCCCAGTCCATCAGGTCCTTGGGATACGTGTCCTCTGGCCAGTTTAAAAGCAAGCTTTCAGAAAGGTATGAAGCAATTTCTTTCCCCTCATCAGTACTTTTCTTCTGCAAATTGCTTGGCTAAAAGGCTCAATGGAATATGAAAATCAAAGGGGTAAAGATTAAAATCTAAAAAAAATAAATAAGGAAAGCATTGCAAAAAATGTTTCTATATTTAAGGAATATTTGTAACCAGAGGAAGCAGCCAGTCTGTAAATGAATGTCCTGTCACTGCTGATACACTCTTACAGCACAGGGGTTACTGTGGTGGTGCTCCATACAGGGGGATCAAATTTTATTTTCCTCTCAAAATGTAATTTTGTGTAACTGAGGATGGAGATGAGCTGCATGGATGCAATAATTAAAGGCAGCAAAGCTTGCAGGGGTTCAGGGCAGAGGCTGTCCCACATGCAGTGAAGTGCTTTTGCACTGAGTACAGTGAATATTTGGTGCTTTACCACGGCTTTGGGGCTGTCAGTGGCATTCTGTGGGAATCCAAGTGGTCTTGGCTCAAAGCAGCAGAAAGTTTGCTGAGCTGCTGACCCAGTGTGACCATTCACAAGTTGTGTGACCTGCTGGTGCCCTCCACCAGTCAGGCTGGCTGGACTCAGGCCTGGTAAAAAGCAGATGTTGCACCTGTGCTAAATATTTCATTCCTCAGTCTGGCTAATTTCTACATAAACATTGAATTTTAATATGTATGTAAGCTCTTTCCTGGTGAGAGAAGTGTTCAGTGATGTGTTTCAGTGAAATGCTGGTGCTTTCTGTTAGGACTGGGAAGGTGCTTGAAATCAAGTCCATTTTGAGAGCTTTTCTAGATAAAGCCCTTGATTTGTCTCACTTTTTTTTTTTTTTTAATAAGTTCTATGATTAAAAAAAAACCCCAAGTGAGGTTAATGTTGTGATATTCTTCTAGATGGGCAGCAGATCTGGGAAATGGAGGCAACGGTGGACAAAGACAAGAGCCAGCCTGTAAGTATGAAACACGGGCTGTCGTCTCCTGGGCAGCAGCTTGTGTTCAAGGGGAGCTCCCAAGGAGCATCTCAGAAGCAGAAAGAGCAGCAATGCCACCATGAACACGTGCCAAATGCTGCAGCAGTGCATGTGCTGCAGGAAGGATTGATTCCTGCAGCAGTAACCCCCAAGGGAGCCCTTGCTGCATTCTGTCCTGCACAGCCACGGTGCCAGCCCAGGCTCTGCAGGATGCTGCCCCTGTGCCAGCCCTGGGTGTCCAAATCCAGGGCTTGTCCTGCAGGATTTCCAGTGCTCTTGGAGGGAAGGAACCCCTGTGTTCCCTTGGCTTGCTTGGGCAGACAGAGCTCTCAGGAGCCAGCAGTGACTCTGCCATGGGCCGTGCCTGCCCGGGAGGCAGCAGGGTCTGCCTGTTGATAAATCAAAAGCCTACAGAATAACTGAGTTATTCTGACAAAAAGAGGGAATTTTGCAGTGCACACTCCTTTATCAGGCACTGTGGGATTAGCAGAGCTTCTGGATTTGTCACCATTTCGTGTTTTATTTGTAGCTGAGACTTCTCTCTCCGAGTGCAGGAGGGATACAGCCCATAGACACCAACTTGTCAGTGCCAAAAATCTTCTGGTCTTTCTCCATCTTTTTTCTCATACCCTTCTTTATAGGGATGAATAGGGAGATTCCTCTTGTTCTGGCTGGAGGTGTAGCAAGGGGAGCTGCACTCAATCCCCTGCCCAGCCTCAGGTGCTGATCCCTTGCTGTCCCTGTGTTATTTCTTTCAGAGCATGCTTTTTGTGGAGATTCCCGAGTACAGGAACAAGCACATCCGCACAGCCGTCAAGGTGAACTTCTATGTCATCAATGGCAAAAGAAAAAGAAGCCAGCCCCAGCATTTCACCTATCACCCAGGTAATTCTCAGGGACAGAGCCACTTGTTGTCTAAGTTCATGAGCAGGATTTGATTTTCTGCTCTGTTGTTTTCTTGCCGTTCTTTGAGGATCTAAATGTTGCTAATTTAATTCAGCTCAGCCCTCAACAGCTGCTTGGTTTAAAAGATGCCTGTGATTTATGATCAGGAATTTCCATCAGTTTGGGGTGTCAGTTATGTGTTATTTTGGTAATGGGCTGATGCTGCCCCATTCACTTGGTGGAAGTTTGGCAAGAGCCTCAGTGGGAACAGGCTCAGTCTGGGACATGCTGTGACCCTCTGAAAACCATGAGTGTTGCCTTCTCTGACATGTCCAGCAATAAGAAAACATCAGATCTGGGAAAGGGCTTGGGATGGAGGAAGGCAAGCAATATATATTCTTCAGAGAGAGGGTAGTTGAGAAAAATATGAATGCTTTTGTGATGTTCTTCCTCTCTGGGGGATTGGTGAGCCATGTCACAATAAATACAACAGCATTACTAATGAGATTCCCAGAATTTTTCAGCTTTGGCTGGGGGGAAAATATTGTGAGAAAACCAGGGTATTGTGTTTGTGGAAAGCAGAAAGCATAAAATAACAGCACCAGATTTTATGGAAGCTTCAAATGATGTCTTAATTTGACTTGTCTCTAAGGAAAGACAAACATTCCTTCAGACTCTTATTTTGGTCTCCTCCAGCCTGAAAATCTCTGGTGCTCTCCCTGAATTTATGAGCTCTGTAGGGTATCACCAATGTGAAGGGTTTGTACAGTTGCTAAATTGTTCTGCTCTGGAACAGTACGAAGAAGCACACTTCTCTCTCAGTACAATCCCTAGAACAGACCACTTAGGAGAAGGAATCTTTACTTCCAGACAGGAATTTTGCACGACCACTGTATGGTTTCCATTGTGTGGTGTTTCTGTAGTGAGTTTTGGGGAAGATTTGACCAAAAAATCATTGGAAATGTAGAGGACCATCATTTACCCGACCAGGATTCACACAACTCTTACTAAATCATGGTCTTTTAAATGATGGTGTCAGACAGGTCTTCAGCTGTCAGCACTGAGGGAACTTTGTGCAGCAGAGACAAAAGCTCTAGAATAGTTCAGCTTTGCCTTTGGTCACTTGTTAAATGTTTGACAGAAAGATAGAGAGTTGTTTATGTCCTGGGATTTCTATTGATTGGGAGTACTGCATTAAACACCTATCTATGATTTCTTATTTTGTCTGTGTTCCAGAGTTGCCCTTAAATGAATTAAAACAGGAGCTGAAGTGTTGAATTTTTCAACTTTAGCAATTTGTGGTTCGTTAGTGCATTAAAGATATTTCAGGAACCTCTTAGCACAGAGTGCTTTGAAGAATCTTTGCCATGGTTGCATGTGGGTGATTTATTAAACTCAGTGCTCGTGACATATGAATTTACACACACAAATCTTGTAAAAGGCTTAAATCTCTTATTGCTTCAAGGAAAACCTCTCTGTTTCTCCTCAGCTCGTTACGAATAACGTCCTTTGCATGCTTTATTCTAGTACCATCAATCAAAACAGAGCCCATTGATGACTATGATCCAGCCCTAATCTGCAATCCAGTGCACAGTGCTCTGGGGACAGTAACACAGCCTTACTATTCACAGCACTCAATGGCCACCGAGTCCCCTTCCTGCCTCGTGGCCACCATGGCTCCTTGCCAGCAGCTGCGCTCAGGCCTCTCCTCTCCCGACTCGCGGTACCAGCAGCAGAACCCAGCTGTCATTTACCAGAGGAGCAAGAGCCTGAGCCCCAGCCAGCTGGGCTACCAGCAGCCCGGCCTGATGGCCGCGCCCGTTGCCATCGCGGACGCGCACAGGTCCGTGCTGGTGCACGCTGGCTCTCCGGCCCAGAGCTCGGCCGTGCTGCAGCACTCCCCGGGCCACCAGCAGTCTTCTCCTGTCATCCACTACTCTCCAACCAACCAGCAGCTGAGGTGTGGCAGCCACCAGGAGTTCCAGCACATCATGTGCTGCGAGAATTTCGCGTCCGGCGTGTCGCGGTCCGGCCAGGCGCAGGCCGGCCCGGCGCAGAGGCTCAGCCCCAGCTCGTACCCCACGGTCATCCAGCAGCAGGCGGCCCCGGGCCAGCGGGCGGCCAAGAACGGGCCACCAGGGAGTGACCAGAAGGACGTGCTGCCAGCAGGAGTGACCATCAAGCAGGAGCAGAACCTGGACCAGGCCTACTTGGACGATGGTAAGTGCCGTGCCCCTCTCAGGGCTGCTTTGTTGGAGGGAGGGGTGAGGTTAGAGTTCCCAACGCGCTGTCCCTCGGCGTGGCCCCCTTGGTGGGTGTGGACATTTGCTGCGCGTTCAGGCTGGATTGGGGTCTCTCATTAGGTGCATTTTTGGTTGATGGCA
>VYZP01026518.1:0-11785 GCA_013400635.1 Hypocryptadius cinnamomeus
TTTGTACCAGGGAGGTTTAGATTTGATATAAGGAAAAATTTCCTCACTGAAAGGTTTTTCTAGCATTGGAAGAGGCTACCCAGGGACATGGTTGAGTCACCATTCCTGGAGGTTTTTAAAGATGCGTGGATGTGGCACTTGGGGACATGGGTTAGTGTGGCCTTGGCAGTACTTAGTAGTTGGACTAATGGATCTGAAAAGTCTTTTCTAACCTAAATTATTCTGTAACTCTGGGAAGCTGAGAGCATTTCTTCTGTCAGCAGGCTATGACTGGTGGCTTAAAAAAGTTTGTGTTTTGCCTTTTATCTTGCCAAAGGACATAGAAGTGCTGCTGGGCATGTCCCAAGTGTGGGACACTGAAGGATGAGGTGGGTTAGCACTCATCTGCTGATGGAGACCACAGCTAACAAGAAGGGAAGGAGTGGGAGGATTGAGCTGAGTTGCCCCGTGGTGATTTCCATAGGTTAAACAGGCAGGTCAGTGGGAATTACATCCTCCAGATGTAACAACTCCATAAGATCAATGTTTACAAAACCCCTCACACAACTGGATCCAAATCTTGATTAAACCTCGAGGCTGGTAGTCCCCAGCCTGCTCAGTAAACACACTCACTAGTTGCACTACCTTTTGATGTTTCTCACTTCAAGCAACAAGAAGCTGCTGCTCTGGGAGGGGAAAATCCTCTGTCACAGTGTG
Organism: Hypocryptadius cinnamomeus; assembly: GCA_013400635.1. Classification (NCBI taxonomy): domain Eukaryota; kingdom Metazoa; phylum Chordata; class Aves; order Passeriformes; family Zosteropidae; genus Hypocryptadius; species Hypocryptadius cinnamomeus. Next base: position 697 of record VYZP01026518.1, read on the forward strand.
TAATTGGCTTGGTGTGTTTGCACAGAGGTCACCAAGGGCTGGGATTGCTGCTCTGCTCCTGTGGGCAGATATAAATCATTGCTGCAATTTTATCTCTGAATTTTTCTCTCTGGGGAAATTGCGTCCTTTTTTTAATTTTTTTGGATTTCTTTTTTAACTGAGCTTTCTGTGGAGTGTATGCATGTAGGAAGTATGTGGCATTTGTATAGGAAGTGTTTATAAATGCAAAAGGATTTTTAGTGTTCAGCCCACAGTGACCAGAGCTGAAGGCAGTGTGTGAAGGGCTGCCTAACTGATGTTAATTGAGCAAAGCAAGTAGGAGTATTAATTAAAAGGCCTTTTGTGAGCTCTTGAGAGCTGCCTGGTGCTCGTCTAATGCGGGACCTGCCCCTTGGGGTTCTACCAGTGCTTTTTCCTGGCAGCAAAATTGGCTGCTTTTGTAACCAGGAGGTGTTGTTTCTAGAATAAAAGCTAAAATTGGAAATTCTTGGAAGGTAGGAGTGTGTGTACGTGTTTGAAGGCCAGCAGGAGAGAGAAACAAGCAGCTGGTGAGAAATGCCAAGACCTTGATTCAGCAGGCTTCTCCCTCTTCTCTCAAATCTGACACACTGAAATGCTTAACTGGATTCTGGCCAGAGTTTTTCTCCCACAGCAAGACTGGACACTTAAACAAGTGATTCTCCTTTTCCATTGAAGGTTTTAATTTGTTATTTATTATTTTTGCAGGTATCCTGCAAAAAATTACAACCCCCTCCTTTTGTACTGTTGCTAATCTGGAAATATTGAAACAGTCTAGGAATTTTAAAGATTCACATCAACTTTCTTTGGAAAAGGAGGTGCTGTTCCCCATGCTCAGCAGTCATGTTTTGAGGAATCAGCAGTTGTTTTTGTACCTGTTCCTGCAGCCCAGCTCAGAGGCTGCAGGATGTGCCTGGATATCAGAGCTCTTGGTGTGCTGATGGTTGCCATGTCCTTAACCATGACAGTGAAATAGATTTTTTTTTCCAGTACTTACCAGTTGTCTTGCTTTTTCTTCCAGATTAGAAGAAAATCTTGTGTGCCCAGGAGAGCAGGACTTGGGAAGCAGTGGTAAGAGCATCTCTTCAGGAGAGGGTCACCTGAACGTGGAATTATGGGGCTCAGGCAGATGCAAATAAAATTTTTCCCTTGAGAAACTTTTTTTTTTTTTCCGTGGCTTTCATTTTATAGGAGTTTCACTCCCTTTTGGACTGAGTTGCCAAAAGGGAGAGCTGGCTTATGGAAGTTTTTGCTGGTGAGGCTGGGGAGGGAGTGCTTTATCTTCACTCATATGGAAAGCAACCTTATCCAAGAGTTGTCTCAGAGCTTTGGCCATATTTTCATGTTCTCCCTGTGTTCTCATTGTGCTGATCCTTTGCTGGATCCATGTCTTTGGTCTCTAAAGCAAACCATGCACAGGAATAAAATAAATGTGGACAATGCAGTGCTTTGAAACTGCTTAAGGATGCCAGGCAGAATTTGAACCATGGAATAGTCTGGGTTGGAAGCAACTTTTGAAGGTCATCAAATCCAACTCCCCTTCTATGAGCTATGAGATGTCCAATGATGGGAAATCTCGAACTTCATCTGGTTGCTCAGAGCCTCATCCCACCTGACCTTGAATCTTTCCAGGGATAGGGCACCTGCCACCTCTGTAGGCAACATTTTTGCGTCTTACCACAATCTTTTACCTCACCTGAACTCCTTCCCTCTTTCAGTTTGAAACCATTAGCCTGAAACTACAGGCCCTACTAAATAGTGCATCCCCAAATTCCCTGAAATCACTGAGAACTGTATTGTTCTCTAGGTCTACAGGTTTAACTTCATGTTCCTCATCTTGGAAACTCCTGCCAGGGTGGTAAAGCCTTGTTGGACTCCTGGGCAGTGTGAAAAGCAAGCAGAGGAGAGCTGGTCCACACTGGTGGGATGTTCACGTGTCCTTTGGATTCTCAGTGGTCCCCTCCCAGGGAAATTGCTTTTTGCTCCAGCAGCAGATCCAGCTGTGGCAGATCCATTTGTGGACAGCACAGCCACAGCCAAGTTCCACTGGCTTTTTCTGGGATTATTCTGTCCCTCCCACCTGGTTTACCTCCCCTTGGAGGCATAGGGAGATTTATAGGACTCCTCCTTGGTGACCCTGGAGACAGGAACTGATTCATCCCCTGCAAGGCTCATGTTTGGGGAGGGAGCAGTGCTTTGTGTAATTTTCCTGTCACCTGTGGCAGCACTGGTGCTGAATCAGTGTGATGGGTGTCCCCTTTGATACAGGTGATGTTTCCCTAAATACCAGTGCTCATTCCCCTGGATCTGCTCGCAGCAGGACTGAGCACAGAGCTTTAGTGGTGTTACTGCTGTGCTGAATAGTCCCCAAGCACCACATCTGGCTGGAGAGAGAGAACACAAATTTTCCTCCCTCTGGACTGAAAACCAGAGGATTTGGCTTTCAGTACCAGCTAGTCACACCTTAAAACAAATTTTGCCAAGGGCATATTTTCTCAGCTTTATGGCTTTCCCTTCCCATCTCTTACTTTCATGTGCATTTTCTTCTGTGTGGCAGGAAGGAGCAGGTACATGGGAATGTGACCTCTGGGAGCAACCTGGACCAATGAGTTAGAAAGCTGTAGTCAGCCAGGTGATGGGGCAGCTTGTTTCAGCAGTGAGGGGGGAAATAACTGTTGTGGCATCTCTGTGTCTGTGACCAGTCTTGCTCTTGCTGGACCTGGAGTCCCCCGGTGCAGAGCATTGGTGGTGGTGGAGTGAATTGTAAAGAACACTAAGTGTGATGAATGTGGAAGTCCTGTGGTGCTTTGGGAGCTGCACTGATGGTGTCAGCCAGGCTGGGCTCAGGATCTCTCTCCCCAGCTGTCATGGTGGTCCTTGACTGTATTGACAACATTTTAGCCCCCGTCAATTTGTTGACCTGTCCAGTCCTGTCACTGTCCCTGTGTTGTCTTTGTGCTCTTGCACATTTGTTGATTGCCCTCTCCCCCCACCATGTGTACTAGGGGTCTGTTGCTTTCCCTGTCTATCTGCTGCATGATGAGAAAAGTGGATGGAAACCCTTTGGGAAGAGTTACACACTCTAAGTTGGATGTGGGATGCTTTTGAAAATCTCACTGTTTGTTAGCCACATGTGGTGCTTTGGAAGCAAAGCTGTAGAAGAACATCATTGCAGCAGAGAGTCCAAACCTCTCCCTGCTCAGATTTGTTCTTTTTCACCTCCTGATACCCTGGAAGTCTAGGCAGTGGAGTTTTTAGCTTTTTCATGCTGTGTGCTGAGTGAGCGCTGGTGAAGGCACTTTTGCTGGAAGGGCTGCACAGGGCACAAGCACAAGGTGCTCCCTGGCCCCAGCCCTTCATCCACATGACCAAGTGTTTGCCAGAGGCTGCTGAGGTCTGGAGAGGCCACTCCTTGCTAAGTAGACCAGCAGGTTCCCCCTGGGGACTTGGTTCAACTGGCCTGACCTGTGCTTCAGCCATTCAGGTGATGCACGTAAGAGGTTGACTGGGGCTAAGCTTGTGCCTGGATTTGAGTCCAGCATCAGCTTCACTGCTCAAACTTTTTGTGTGTCACTGAGTGTTTTTTTGTCTTTGTCTCTGGCTGATCACTGGTGCTTTCAGTTATAGGCACAGTAATTGGACAAGTTGTGGTTTTATCAGTCATAAATGTACATCTGCGTGCACACAACTATCCATAAAATAAGCCTTTAAAATAAATGGAGATGTAACATCCATGTGTTGATGTCCTCATTGTGGCCAGGTCCTAGCTAGATCTCATTGCATTTTCTCCTTGTCCCCATCCTTCTGATCTTTTCAGGTGTCAGTGGTGAACCTCAAAAATGCTGCTTTTCATGAACTGTTCCATCATGTGCTGATTTTGTCTTTAGGGGTGTGAAGAATCTGGGTGCTTTGTTTGTCCAAGAGCACATACAAGGGCTCAAAGCTGGTGATGGGACAAGAGGAAATGGCCTCAAGTGGTGCCAGGGGAGGTTTAGATGTGATATTAGGAATAATTTCTTCACTGAAAGAGTTGTCAAGCATTGGAACAGGCTGCCCAAGGAAGTGTTGGAGGGATTTAACAGGTGTGTGGATGTGGCACGTGGGGACATGGCATAGTGGTGGCCTTTGCAGTCAATGCTTGGTTAATGGTGGAACTTGATGATGTTAAAGGTCTTTTCCAACCTAAACAATTCCATTATTCTTTGTGGACTCCTGGTGGACTTGGCTTGCCATTGCTCCCCTCACAGTGAGCTGCTGTGTGTGCTCACCACACAGGTGATCCCTGGTTGTGACACTGCTCTGTGGGATGCCACCAAGTGTGTGTGGAGAGGAAAAAGAGCCATTATGCAACACCCTCGTGTGGCTCTCCCAGCTGCCAGCATGTGATGGGAGCTCTGTGGTGACCCAAAATCCCTTCTCCCTGGGTGGTGGGTTAATCTGATAACTACCCATGCCTGCCTTCGTTGGGATGTCCTGGCATTCGGTGCACCCCCCTCAGAGCAATGGGCAGTGTCATCAGGCTGCTGGCACATTTTGTGTTTTCTCAAACCAGTTTCCTGGCCAGTATTCCAGCACTGGGGTGGTTTCTGGCCGGAATTCCTCTATGTGGTGGTCCCTGCTCAGTGAGCAGAGCTGGCTTCGCCTCCACAAAGCCTGCGGCTCCCTTCTTGCTGCTTTTCCCCTGCATCGCAATCCTTGCATTCCTGCAAGGGAACAAGATAATCTCTGTGCTGTTTTTGTGGCAAACTCTCCTCAAAGTGACAGCCGTGGGCAAGGCCGTGTGGATGTGGTGTGCTGGGATTGCTGATTCCCTGGCCCGCCGTCCTAATCTCCTTAGCACTGAGAGCTGCTGCTCTGAGCTTCCTCGGTTGTCTTCCTTGAGAAATGCTGCCTCCAAGTAACCAGGGATCTGCATAAATTCCCTGGCCTTCCCTGAAGAAGTAGGAAGGTGTTCTCCCACTTGAGCAGCGTGCTTTGTTTTTGGCAGAGCCGAGCATGCAAATAGAGGGAAGGTTTCCACTGTTGGGTGCCAGCGCTGCTGTCTGATGGTGGGAGGTGTCTGCCGTGCACCGCGTGGGAGGAGGGTTTCTTGTGATTTGGGAGTGCTCCTCAGAGGGGGAAAACCTGGGTGTTAAGGAAGGATTTCTAATCAGAAGGCTGGAGCACCTCTCCTAGGAAGATAGGATGGAAGAGTCAGGGCTGTTCTGCCTGGAGAAGAGAAGGCTCCAGTGAGACCTCAGAGCCCCTTCCAGTGCCTAAAGGGGCTCCAGGAGAGCTGGAGAGGGACTTGGGACAAGGGATAGAGGGGCAGGACAAGAGGGAATGGTTTTAAACTGACAGAAGGGAGATTTAGATTAGAGATGAGGAAGAAATTCTTCCCTGTGAAGAAGACCCTGGCACAGGTTGCCCAGAGAAGCTGTGGCTGCTTCATCCCTTAAAGTGTCAAAGGCCAGGCTGGATGGGGCTTGGAGCAACCTGGATAGTGGAAGGTGTCCCTGCCCATGGCAGCAGGGGTGGAACTGGGTGATTTTTAAGGTCCCTTCCAACCTAAACCCTTCTATGATTTTATAACTTTATGATTTTTTTTTTCTTTGTGATGTAGGGGAATACAGGGAAGTGAAATTACAGTTATTGCAGTAGCTAAGGGCAACTCCTGGATGTTTTTAATAGTCAAAAAATGAGATTAATTTCCACTGCATATTAAGGGATTGATGGAAGCTTTTCTGTGCTGTGCAGGTGTTTGGATCAAGCACCAGCACCTGAAAACACATGGATATAGAAATTAATGTTGTTCCCACATCTCACACTATGGCAGCAGCTCAAGTGACCTCTTTTCCAGCCTAAAAATGTTCTCTTTTTCTTCTAAATTGTGGGAGAAAGATGAAACTGTCCTTGCACTCCGTCTATCAAATGGCTGCCAACTTATGGTTGGGATTCTGTGATAGAGTTGAGGATTTAGTTTGATTTATTTATGCATGAAGTTTTTAAAGGACGGGGATTAATTTTTCTGTTTTGACCTGGACTTTACAGAAACTCAGGTCCCAAAATCAAGAGCAGGTGCCTTGTTGTCTTAGGGCAGAGACATTTGTGAAGCCACCTTCATTTCTGCAGCGAGCTGCCAGTGCATCTGTCCTGTGTCAGGCCAGACGTTTTTGGCTGCAGCCTCCATTTTGCAGGGCACATCAGTGTATTTTGAATTATCTGCCTCCCTGGGCCTTGCAGCTTTCTGTTTGCTCCCTATTGCCAGATTTGAATTTTTTTTGTATATTTTAAAAACATCTTCCCCTCACACAGGCATGTTCCTGTGCTGGTTTGGGATGATAGCCTAGAGCTGGTGTTGTGCAAGGTACCAGCAAAAGAGGTAAATCCCTTTATTTTATAAGATGTTCCTTTATTTTCCTAAGCAGAGAGGAAGAAGCTGATGTGAGTTACTTCTGCCTTCAGAGATCCAAAAGGCTGAATGTATTTATATTTTAGCTGAATGTAATGGCAGCCCTCCAGCTTGCTTGCTGCAAAATTGAGTTTATTTTATGGAGCCATGGTTGGGATCTTTCCTCTTTTTTCCTGTCCTCTCACAGTATGCAAAGATGGAGATACCGTGTGAGGCGTGGTGTTAGAGCAGCCACTCTGGGAATCACAGAATCCATAAAATGCTTTGGGTTGGAAGGGACATTACAGATCTTCTTGTTCCAGCAACAAAATGCTCTTCCAAACTACACACAGTTCAACATTGTGATCGGCATCCCTCAGAGATGGATCACAATGTTGAGCTGCATGTAGGTTTGGAAGAGGATTGTGTTGGCAGCTACAGAGCAGAGGAAAGGCAAACAAGCAGTGATTGCTTAGGAATGATCTCCAGAGCCCAAAAAACACTCACCCAGCATCAGACAGTGAGAGGAGGAAACCCTGTGGCACTATCCAAATCTGTTGTATGAATTCCAAGGGAAAGGACATCGCTCTCTTCTAAAATGACAGGTTTTCTATAAAATTTGGAATGCTGATGGAACTTCGAAATTCTTCGTGACTTCCCAGCTCAGTTCTGCTTCCCACTCTCATCTTCCAGATAGCTACAACCTGTAGCAGGGCAGGAAAGATCATAAAGTCAAGGAGGGTCAGGATAATGAAGGGGAGAGGCCATGACACAGTGCCTGTCACTTTGGGAGAGCATTTCAGCATTTCGTGATGTTTTGAATCAGTGTTTGTGGTTTTAAAGTTGTTTCTGCAGGTTGGTTTATGTCATCAGTCCCAGTCTCTTCAGCAATGTAATTGCCTGAGATGATCTGCTCTGGCTCAAGCTGGCCAGCCAGGAAGGATCTTGTCCTGAGAACTTTTGAGTTAGGACTGTATTTTAAGTTAGAAAAAAGTGTTCTCAGTCTGTTTTGAGAGAGCAGCTGGGAAGAAGATAAAGAAATTTATCAATTTTGTTTTTTAAACAGAACATAAAAATAAATAAATGCAGAAATAAATAAAGAAAACCTGCAAGCAGAGAATTGAAAAAGTTCAACTTCAGTGCTGTTCTGTGTGAATATTATTCCAAAGGATCAGAGCACCTTTGCCAAATGAAAAATATTGTCTGTGCCTGCTGGCATTGCTCATTCCCAATAAGGTGCAGTTGTTCAGTAAGTGGTTACAATTTTGGGGGTGAAATGTCTAGAAGTGATTAAAAAGCAATTTAAAATATCTGTGCTTTCCCATTAAGCTGTTGCCAAGGGCATTGAACAGTCTGTATCCTCCCCTGCACTTAGAACCAGCCTTTTGTCACACTGGAGGCATTTTTATAATAAAAATACATAAAATTACATCATGTATCGACCAAAGCTCAGTTAACTTAAGCACATGCAGGACCTCTATTAGGAAACAACAAACAGTGGCTGGGGACATTGATTTTTGTAGGAATTAGTAAATTTGGCATATCACTGTATTTTTAAATAGCTCCCTGCCCTCCCAGTGCCAGTTAAGGAAAGATAGTATTTCCATTTTTTCTCTGACCCTTAAATTGGACAAGAAAAACCCTGGGTTTTTTTCCCTTTCCCTCTTCCTTTCCCTGTCAATTTCTTTGTCCTTTCCCTTTCTTTTCCTGTTCTTTTCTTTTCCTTTCCTTCAGTGTCTACAGATCTGCCTTTTTTCCCTTTTCCTTTCTTCCTGCCCTTCCATTTTTCATTTTTTCCCCTTCCTTTTCCTTGCCCTACTGTCTCTACAGTGAAAGCAGGCTAAACAAAGAAGCTCAGTGCTGGAAAACTGTAGGACACAAACCATGGAACAGTTCAGGTTAGAAGGAGCTATTAAAGGTCACCAAGTCCAACGATCAGGGACATCCTCAACCAGATCCTGTTGCTCAGAGCCCCACGGAACCTGACCCGGAATATTTCCAGGGATGGGGTATCCACCACCTTTTCCAGTGTTTACCACCAACATTAACGTAAAAAAATTCGTCCGAATATCTGATCTTAATCAACATTGTTTTAGATTAAAGCCATTCCTCCTTGTCCTATTGCAACAAGCCCTGCTGAAAAGTTTTCTTCTTTTTAGAAAAAAGGGGTACTTAGAGTGTTCATGGCCAGTTTGGGTGCAGCTCTGAGGAACTTGACCTAGTGAAAGGTGTTCCTGCCCATAGCAGGGGGTTGGAACTGGATGGTCTTGAAGGTCCCTTCCAACCCAAACCATTCCATGGTTCTAAATGCTGTTCTTTGGCTGAAAGTTTTCCCAGGCCTACCCTGCAGAGGCTGTTGGCCTCGACTGGACTAAGTAGTTTTTTTCTCTCACAAATTACATTTCTGATAAACAGCTCAAATTGTCTTTTAAGAACTACGTTTATAATACCTTACGTAGTCTCTGCTGCTGTTGTAGGGTAGCCTTAATTCAAAGCAAACCTTTACTGTCTAATTTAGCAGATACTTAATTATGGTGAGAGATGGATATGGGTGGGGGGAGGACATTCTACAGGCTGATGGGATATTTGCAATGTACTCTAAAAATTTGGGTTTATAATTATTTATTAGACAACAAGGGGAGGAAGAAAGTTGGGTAGTAGAGTAAGTTTACTCATGGTATTGAAGTGATAAACAATTTTTTCCTTAAAAAACCCAAAAGACTGTGTTTTGCAATAGCTTTTGAAAGTTAATATTTACAGGACTGGAAGTTGATAGACTTTCTATTATGTCTTAACTGATTTTGATGGGGAAGAGATTTCTGACTCTGTCACTCCCAGTTAGATCAGCTTTGGCAATGCTCTGACAGGGTTTGCAAGGATCTGATGTTATCCAAGGAGAAGTGCGCTGGCACAGACACGAGCTGTGAACCCACCCATAATTTTTCCATGGTTTCTGCAGTAGCATCTCCCTCTAATGAGGCAAAACAAACAAAATCCCAACTTTTGAAAAGTCATGACCTGGATAAAACTAACCTTGACTTTTCTGTCTTTTATGATTAAGTTCTCCTGTGACTTTTTTTGGTCCTGTTTCTGCCTGCAGATGTTCTGAAGGAATCCTGAGCTTTGGTACAAAATACAACTCTGTGTTTTAAAAACTGTACCCCTTTTTACTTAAAGTAATTGCACCTTTGTTTTAAGACAATAAATACCTATATGTCCTGCAGACCTTCAGATAACATAATAGTTTTTCTGGTGGCAAGTAATCTAATTTCTGAGCAGAGGTGTAGCTACAGGGCCACTTTGTTTGTACATGTGCTTGGTTGTATGAGCTTTTCACTCCCCCTGCTCAAATGGAAAATTGGGAGGGTTTGTCTTCTATGGAAAAAAACCATGGAGCATGTGAGTCAGAAAAAGAAATTTGCGAGGTTTAGTGAGTACCCACTTTTATTTTTTAGTTGGCAAGAGTTTGGTGCTGAAATTGCTGTTAAGGAATTTTTAAAGTTGTTGGCAAAGTCTTAATTTCCCATGTCCTCAGCCAGCACCTTGGATATCCTGTAGTGGGGTTATGATGAAGACAGAGCTATTTCAGGTTATACTGTTGAGGCTGCATCTCCAGGTCCAGATCTTCATACCTTTCTTTTTGGTTTAGCCCAGCTCATGGAAAATAATTGGGCTCTTAATCACAGAATGGTTTGGATTGGAAGGGTCCTTAGAGATTGATCTCATTCTGCCTTGCTGTCTGTGGCAAAATGTTATTTTATGAGCTCCTTTGCCTTTGGCTCATGGCATTAAAGTTTACTCAGCCTCCACCACATGTTACCTCCATGTTAGGAACTTTTCATCTCCTCCACCTGAGGAAGAGCGGGCTGAGTGAAGTGGTTGGAGGTGCTGAGGGAGATGCTCCGAGCTGGACATGCAGTTGGACACCCAGGAATCTTCTGAGTGCCTGCTGGAGCCAGGAGGGACTGTCCAGCCCTAATTCTTTCCTTCAGACACAGGCACAGTGCACAGCGGTGTCTTGTTGGCTCAGTTTCCTCCTGCATATCACAATTTGGCCACTTCTGCCTTGCAGCTGGACACAACATAAATTTATACAGAGGAGGAAAGAACTCAACTCCTGTGGGAGGTCTGAGGCTGTGGATTTTTCTCTTTCTGAACAAATTCCTGGTTTGCAATCCTCTAACCACTGTCCATCTTCCCTGTGGGCTCAGCAGTGATGTCTGGACCACAGCCTTGTTTTTCTTGGCTCTTCCCTCGAAGTAATTGAGGAAGTAATATGAGTCTCTAGGGTGTCTGGGAAAGAGAAGCTGAAAGCTGCTACCCTAACTTTCAGTGCTGGTTTATTAGGACTGGTGTGTGTGCAAGAGTTCTTCAATACACCTGTAGGCACACGGTGGATTCTTGGAGTGTCCTGTGCAGGGCAAGGAGGTGGATTTTTATGATCCTTGTGAGTCTCTTCCAGCTGAGGATATTCTGTGATTCTGTGGTTCTGCTGCTGTGGCTGTTGGTTGTGTGGTCCAACCTCCTCACCTGGGTGCAATGGTGGGGCTGCCCATCCTTAATTTCCATTGTCTCCCATTGGTTTAATGTGGAATTTGCTCTTCCCCTTGAATTGGGATATGGGGTTTGCTGACCCATTACATATGGGAGTGCCTGCAGCGGAATTGTTCCAGGATATCAGGTGATTGTTGATAGTTGGGT
>VYZP01026521.1:0-12751 GCA_013400635.1 Hypocryptadius cinnamomeus
AACAAAAGACATGCCTTCATTTTTCATCAAAGTCAAGTCCACTGCAGCCCTTTTGTTTCCTCTAGCCAGCAAAGCAGAGCCCACCTCTTACTCCACTGCCAGCAGCAATCGCTTCCCAGGAGAGGAGGAGGAGGAGGTCTCAGAATTCAGATCCTTCATTGACAGGAGGCAGCTTCACATCTTCCAGTTCTCACTTGCACCACACATTCCCCCTCGTGAAACTGAGGGATACAAATCCAGCAATGCTGATACCGAAATGGGCTCGATCCAGACCTTGGATTTAGGGCTGGGTGAAACTGGAGCTGTGTGTGGAGCTGCAGATGGAGGATGGAGCTATCCAAGAGGATGACTCTGCACTTTACACAGAAGTTTCCAACATGGCCACAGACATTCCTAGGAGCAGGGACCAGAACACAAGGTTGTCCCCCTTAAACACCCCAGCTGCTGAACACTTCTGGCAGGCTCCATCTCTGGGAAGGGCCATGTGGGAGCAGCCACACAATGTGGGTACAAAGGGAACACTCTCAGCTTCTCTCACAACTGAGAAACAAACTAACAAAAAAGCTGGGTTTTTTCAGGTGTCAGCACATCACTGCCCATAATGTTTCTTGGGGATCTGTACAGTTCCTGGAAAACAGTAGGTAAGGTATTTAAATGGGGAAAGGTTTAAGAGTTATGGGTACTGGTACTTTCCTTTAATTTTGGAGATTTTCTCCTCAAATTGCACCAACCTCAGCAAGGGCTATACAGAAAAGGCAGTCAAAACTTGCATTGTCTCCTTGTGCTTCTGCAATGTTTAAGATAGCTGTCTTTCTTAGTCATAATAAAATCAAATCACAGATTATTTCAGTTTCTTGTTTCTGAACACAAAGATCTTGCAAACCTCCTTGTCTATAGCCTAAATGTAGAACAAGGAGAATGATGTGTAGGATGAGGTCTTGTGCTCTCAATGCAGCTTCAGGACCTGTAGGAAAACCCCACAAACAGAGCAAACTGCTGGGATCCACAGGCTGCCCAAGCTCACCATGCTTGAGTTTTTGGCCTGCAGTGACTGATAACCAGCTTTAAAGCTGATAAGCTTTAAAAAACTATTTCTCCCTGCCATGTGCACTACAGCAGAACAGTTCAAAGCTTGCAGACTTCAATTTACTGAAAGTTCTTCAAGTCCACAGTTGACTCGCATCATTGCATTGTTCAACTCCTGGGCATTCTGCAAATCTTGTCTGGCTTTGAAGGCTTTTTATGCCTGATTGAGTTTGGACATGAGCCACCAAGCAGGATTTGGGTGGGATGTAGATCTTCAGGAGAAGCTAATTATGGTGAATGGAGAGCATGATCACACCCACTTCTCTGAAACCTGCACAGCAACTACTATCTTCTGTAAGCACACAGTTACACTGAAAAGAAATGGATAAACTCCAGCGATTCAACAAGGCTGGCAGAGCTACACTGCTGGTATTGCAGGATACGGGGTAGTTTCTTAAATCCATGACAGAATTCTGCACTAGTCTCCTGGAATCTTTGCCACTTATGAACATGCTAAAACATTTGGAGGTGAAAGCACGGAAAGTGTGTCTGAAGACATCTGAAAGGGGAAAGCAGTTCACTTCTTGGACACTGCTCTGAGCCCCCTGGAAAAAAGAAGTCCAGGGGAAACTGATGGCAGAAAGAAATTGCAGGGGGCAAAAAAGGTACAAAATTGTAGTGGAAGGTACATTTTCATCCAACTCTGTCGTGTCTAAGAAACTCCCCAAGCCCTGCTATGTTCCTTTGCTTTTCTGATGTGCAGACCCAAGTACCCCCCTGCACTGCATTGCCTGGACTGCAAATAACATTGCAAATAACATTGCCTGGGCACAAATAACATATTTGCCTCATGTACATCTTGCAGCATTGCACAATTAATGTTAAGTGGCACTCACCCTTCTGACCCCTCAGTGAAGAGAAACTGGACAAGGACAAAAGCTGCAGAGTGACTCTAGCTGTGACCTGGCTTTTGTTTCCACCCCCACACAGTGAATCCCTGCACAAGGTCTGGGGCAGAGACTCTGCACGGGGGAGTCACTGCCATGGTAACTCCAAGGGTTTGCACTGGGGGGGCTCTCCAGCTACTGCTGCACTCTGCTAAACATCATGTGGCACTTTTCCATCATGGAAATAAAGCCTCATTCTTATTCCTCACTGATCAGACATGCTTCTGTGGTAGGTGGCACCAGCAAGAGGTGAAATAGCTGGAAGTTCTACCTCGTGGCTTGTAATACAGCGGGGCTCACTTTGTGTAACTATCACTGAGGGAGCATATTTCAAATAATTGTTGCACAATCTCCACTGGAATCTAATTTGCAATTGTAATAATTTCCTTTGACTCATTCTTCTAAGAGCCATCCTCAGCCAGGACTGCACCTTGGGAATAATGCTGCCACTCAAGGAGAGTAAGAAGTGAGCACATCCCAGCCTCAAAGGCCTGCACACACACAAAGCCCTGCTGCAGTCCCAGAAGCTGCCCAGTGACCAAGGCTTCAGGGAATGAGCTGTTCAAGAACCCCCCAGTCTAATATCAGATAAAATAGAAAACAAAAGACATGCCTTCATTTTTCATCAAAATGATACTAAATATTGCCCAGTCCTTATTCATCACCATGCAGCACACAAGGCCTAAACTTTTGAAGACTGCTTTAGGTGTGATTTTTAGGAGGCCAGGAGCACACAGACAAACCTACTGTCTGCCAGTAAAAAGGGTGTTTCAATATTGTAACAGCTGAACTGGGAACTGCAAGGGACACGCATAAATGTGAAGAAATAAGAACTGCAATAAGCAGCACAGGTGTACCAGTAGGACAGGGATAAATAACTGAGCAGACAAGCAGTGAAGCTGGATCCATCATGCTGGGAAAGCAAAGAGCTCACGTCCCACAGCAAGGCCACCAAGAGCAGTGCTGTGGGGGACCAGCCCCACCTTCAGCACCTTTGTCCTCTCTCCTGCTGAGCAGATTTGGAAAGCAAAGCTCCAAGTAGAACACTGCACACCATGCTGGAGCATGTTTCCAGGACTTCTATTCTTGGCTTGTCACAAATAGGAATGTGCTTGCTACAAGTACAAGAACAACACAATTCAACTCCTCTTAAAGGCAAGGATACATTAGTATTGTAGGCACTGATAAACCATGCTCTGAATATCCATAGACAGAAAAAGAGCTCTTACTGGGTCATTTATCAACACTGTGCCTCCAACAAGGTGAAAAGGATATTACCTAAATATTAACAAGGACAGAAGTGCTAGAACTGAGCCTGGGTTGGGCCCAGCTGACACACAGACAGCTCCTGCCCCAGCTGCCTGCTCAGGGCAGAGCTCATGGACACCCCAGGCAGGCAGCTCCAGGGTTTGCTGGCTCTGTGTGTGCAAACCACAGCAAATGTGAACTCCTTTACAAGTTTCCCCAAGGGATTCCTAAAGAGGATACCTTCTGAGACAGCTTTCCTCTCTCTTGTTGCACCACTGAAGGCACAGACACAAGTGTGAATTTCCCTGTCCCTCTGGGTGGCATCACTGCCTGTTGGAATGCTGGGCATTAAACTGCAGAGGAAGAGAACACGTTCAGCACTTCCAGAAACATTTAATGTTGCAACAGCCAGATTCACCTGGGTCCACATGACTGGATTTTTTCCCCCTTCAACTTCTCTTTGACGTAAAAATCACATAATTATTACTGTCCTTTCCATTATACAGAGCTATTGAAGAACTTCTCAGGGAAGAATCTTCTGTTGATTTTTATTCTTTTAATTGGGTGATAAAAATACTTCTATTTATAACATTGGTGTGATGAACCATTTCAAATGCATCTTTTAAAAAAGAATCCAGGATGAGTGGATGTTCAGTGGATGACAGCTCAGCAGCTGAAAAGGCTGACAGTGAAATTGTGAGAGGGGTTAGCATTTGTACCTGCAAATCATTCCAAAGAAACCAAGTTTCCTTAACTCCCACAATTACACTTTTCCCAACATCCAAACGAAGCAACTCTCAACCCTGCTATGCATTGAGCTAACTCGGTAACACTGCAGTTAACACCTCCCAAAAGGACAGCATTCCTTTTGAGCCAGGGCCAGAAAACATCAGAATAAGTGTAGCTTTTTCAGCTGCATATGATCATGTACTTCTAAAATGGAAAACAGTCTGTCAGAGTTTGCTTTGAATTTTTACAGTGTGTAACACTGTGTTACTAGAGCAGAGTTACTCCCACTGCATCTTTCTCTAGCTCTGCATGGTTTAAGCCCACTCAGCTTTTACAGCCACTACTTCCCTGGGCAGATTCCTCAGGCAGTGCTGCCAAAACTTTACAAGCTGTTCTTGTGCTCGAGTACCACGACTCACGAGATAACTCTGAATGGAAAGAAAATGGCTCTGACCATTTCCTTATGGAGTGCATAGATTAAGGCATGACCCCACTGGGAGACTGCAAGAAAAGCAGCCATTCAGACTGGCCACCCCTGACTTAATTAGAAGTCTAAGTCTGACTTGGTAATTAAAAATTAAAAAAAAAAAAAAAAAAGAAAATAAAAAGAGACAATCTGCTTAGCAACCAGTCTTTTGCTCTCAGACATTACTAAATCTAGAAAATCTTCCAAATTCTCCTAAAGCAAGTTTTATTTTCAAGAGTAGCAACAGCAACTGTTTACATGTTTGAAGCATCTGGGAATTACCAGCATGACCTGCAGCTCCAGTGCCAAGGGAAGGTGTTGGTGCTGACACAACACATCCCATACCTCACCCTGGGAGCTGAGGAGAGCTCCAGGGTGTGCTGGGCTGGAGCTGGGCATGCTTTGGGGATTTTGGGATGGCAGGAGAGGGATAGAGACAGCAATGGCCTGAGAAACAAAACCAAGCATGTTAGGATAGATGTGGCAGAGCAAGGAGCAAGCAGGGAGAAGCAAATACAGGCTGGCACAGCCCATGCAGTGGCCTAGGAAGGTGGATATTTTCAGTACAAATTGGACACAGAACAAAGGATATTGTAATAAAGATGCTCTGAAATAAACACAGGCTGAATGTAGTAAGGCAGATGGAAAGAAAGGAAATGCTGCATCTTGGAGACCAGCAAGATTAAGAGCCTGAATGCAATATCTAGAAAGGGGTCAGAATAGAAAATGACCACACCACTCTTGTAACTGGTCTGAGGAACAGACATGCTGGCAATGACATCCTTAGTGACTGAGAGAGGAAGTGTTTGGGCTCCTGAAATTACTTGAATGCTTTTTGGTTTTGTAGTATCATGTTTTTGAGCTGAAAATTTGACAGCCATGGATAACAGAATAACAAGGAATGGTCATTTGGGCACTGTGTGGGCTGGAAGAGAGAAATAAGGGAAAAACAGTCAGAGAAATACCCCTAGAAAAGTCAAGGAAATAGGAGAGGAAACAGGCACAGGTAGAGTTGTGGGACCTGAAGCAGGTGAGGTCAGAGGAAGCTGCATGAAGCCAGTGAAAGAGATAAAGTGGATGTGAAGGGGATGAATCACAGGACAAGGTGAGTGACAAGGTGAATATGGGAACATGGAGTAGAGGAAGATGCCTATGTACAAAGCTGGAAAAATATTAACAGGTAATTCCTATAAGAGTTTCTACAAGAGGTGGCTGGAGAGGGGAGGGGGAACAGGGCCAAGCTTTATTTTTCTGGTTGTTTCTAGACCACTAGTCCCCCTTCTTTCTGGCTGTACAGAGGTTTACAAGAAAGCAATGTAGTTTTTGGCTGTCAGATATTCTGTTGAGCCCACACATTATAAAATTACAAGTACAGCATTCCTTTACCTGCCACCTTTAAAATAATGCATTTAGTTGCAGAGCAGTGTTCTGACCCTTCTCTTACTGCTCAGCATCCTCACCTCTTACAGAATACACCAGTCTTGAGGTGGAAGAAAACAGGAAAACTGCTTTCAAGTGACAGGTCTCTAAAGTTCAAAACCAGAAAAACTGTTTTCAAGTGACAGGTCTCTAAAGTTCTTCCAGGCTGGTCAGTAGTAATGTTAATTTGGGAGTTCTCCTTCATTGCCTTCTGATGTAAGTAAAAGAGCCACAGGAGGGCTGGAGAGAAGAATAAGCTCCATAGATGAGAACAAGTTCCATGAGAATGAGAAAAGCCCTAAGAGGATAAAAGACATACATAAGTTGTGTATAAGAATCAGGCTATCCCACATGGCAAAAATCCAGGGCAGAAATTTTACTTGGTCAAGCAGCCTTCTGAGGTGACATGTCCCCTGGTACCTCTGTTTTAGCCAGAAGGCTGAAAAAATGCAGCAGAACAATACACCCTGAAGATCAAACCTTGATGGGCTGTTCTCCAAAAGCTGCCCCCAAAATTAGCAAGAATCTAAGACACAGCTCAGAAGGAAACCTGGTGAATGGTTGTTAAGATAATCAGAAAGGTGAGCATGGGTTATCAAGCCCCAGCAGTAAATGAACAAGGTGCCCCTCTGCTTTACTTGCAAAGCATGCACTAGAGACAGAGGAATGTGGAAAAAACAGGGCATTCAGTGTGTATTGGATAGCTCACACACCCTGCCTTCATTTCATAAAACCTGTTGACACACAGACTTGCCAGCAGCAAGTCAGTGGAACAGCCAGAAACAGGATCTTCTCTAGAGATCACAGATAACATCAGCTAGAAGGGGAACTGAAAAAAACAACCCCCACAACACCTTTCTAGGTCACTGCTCCCTGTAATCCAAAACTTGAAGGAAGAAGCTGAGCTCGATGGCCCCTGAGGCCTGGGGACAGCATGACCAGTGGCAGGGGGTGTGTGGGACAGCCCCACTGCTGGGGACAAAGCTGCTCTGTTCCCTGCCCGTGGAGCCTTCCTGGTGGGAGCAATGGGGTCACTGCAGGAACATTTCGTCCTTCTGCTGCAAGGGGAGGCTGAGTGACCTGGCTCTCCCAGGGCACCCAGGAGGGCTGGCCCCAAGTGCCCCAGAGGGAGGGGGAACCTTCCCACGAGCCTCAGGAGGAGCAGGGCTGGCATTTGAGCAGCTTGGTTATTATTGTTGTGATCTTTCTGCTTTCACCAGAGTGGGAAAATAAAAATGCAAGGAATATGTCAGTGCTTTCACTCTGTTAAACCATGGCCAAACATTTTGCTAACTCAGCCCCTAACTTACCAAGTGTAGGACAAGGGGCCTTGGTCCCCTACTTGATGGGGAAGATCTCTTGAGGGATTAACAGTGCTCTTCAAAGGGTCAAAAGAGTCAGGAGGGATTTTATTTTTCCACCACTGGGATCAATTGTCTTTGGAGAATTAGGAAAATTCTTTGCAGAGAAAAGCTGCTCCAAATCAGGATTTGGAGAAGAGAACAAATCCAAGAAATGTTCTGATATCAAAGCCATGCTGAGAGGAACCTGAGACAAGTATGGTATAAAATGAGAGATATTCACTTCCCTGTCTCCATGCAAACACTTAAGCCTGGAATAACCTCTGCAACAAACTCTACTCTACCCAGCATTCCTACTCTCTCACATTCCTTCTTTATCCCCTGCTCTCAGTAAATCTTTGTACTCCAATATCCACTTACTTATTGCTCTGTTATCCATCCCAGGTGTTTCTTGAACTGCTAAACTGGGGTATGGACATCCCCAAACCTATTTTTTAAAATACAGACATTGGCAGAGCAAATTGTAACACCAAGATTCTGCAAAACAGACTTGTCTTTGCACACTGTCAGGCTCCCGTTTCAAGCAGTGGTAACAGCACTTTATTACACTTCTGAACTAAAATCTTTGTAGGGCTGCAAATATCACAGTGCTTCTAATGCTCTTCCTCCCATAAAACAGCACTGGAGAGTTAGGTACCAAGCCAACATCCCTGAAAGCCAAACAAGGAGCTCCTGAGGACAGGGTAAATTCCTTCTTTGTATCAGAGAGAGGGCAGGTTTGAAAGGTTTCCACTTTACACATGGATGGTGAAATCACTCCCCTCCACCTGCACATTTCCTTGGCTTCATTGCACAGACCCTGGTTAGGTGCAGGTGAGAGCCTTCAGCAGGTAGAACCATGAGGACCTCGAGGGGTTAGAGCCTGCCTTGCCCCGTGGGAGGATCTGAAGATCTCAGTGGCACTGTGGTAAATGGCCCTCAGGAGCTGAAAGTGGCAGGCAGGAAGCCAAGACCTTTTGCAACACAGCCCTTATCCCTGCAGGACACAGTGCTACAGGTTAAAGGAGCCCTTTTAAAGGGAGCCAAAGCATTTATCTTCAGGATAGAGAGACCTCTTGTAAACACATCATGTTGTCTTTAAGTGGTGGGGAGCATCAGACAGAGCTCTGGGAACCCATAGACACACTGGATAAAATACAGTTTACAAAAATAAAATACAAAATCTGTTTTTGAGGTGATTTGGCACAAGTTACTTCAGGAGTTAAAACATTCTTGGATCATTTTTTCACCAAAGGGAATACTATTTGTGGAGCCAAGCCCCTCTTCCCACCCCAGTAACTGGGAACACATTTAATGCAGACAAAACCCAGACATTTTATGGAGTCCCCTAATACTCACAAGAGATCATTAACAAGCGTTAACAGAAGCTGTTAGTCTTTGCAATCTAGTAGCTGGCAGGGCTGATGTAAGAGCTCCAAATCCACCACACTGTCTCCAGTTATCTCCTCTGAGTGACGTATTTAGCTGTTTTACAGCTGGGGATGAAAGTTTGGGCAGTGCCTCCCACTCTTCAAACACATTTGTGTGCATGTGGGGCACACTGTGCCCACAAAGAGGTGAAAGCAGAGGCTGCCTCTCCTGTTCTGCTGCTCCAGCTTGGCTCCTGGAAGCAGGAGTTAGATTCCCTGAGAGACTGAGCCCATGCCCACTCACAGAATTCACAGAATGACCAGGTTGGAAGAGACCTTCAAGATCATCAAGTCCAACCCAGCCCTAACACCTCAACTAAACCCTGGCACCCAGTGCCACATCCAGGCTTTTTTCAAATATATGGTGACTCCACCACCTCCCCAGGCAGACCATTCCAGAACTTTATCACTCTTTCAGTGAAAAACTTTTTCCTAATATCCAACCTATATTTCCCTTGGCACAGCTTGAGACTGTGTCCTGTGGTCCTGTCAGTTGCTGCTTGGTGAAAGAGGTACATTCCCTAATGCACCTTCAGCACTGTCCCAACACAGAGATCTGGTTTGGGAGTTAGAACTCTAACAGCCCCCCATTATTCTTACTCCAAAAACCAAGCTAAGCCTGGAGGTTTTTTGTTTGTTCCTAATGTGCAACAATTGGGGTGTTCAGAGAAAGCATGGTCCAGCAAAAAAGCCAAATATTTTATAGAAATGTTCTACATGGATTGAACTCCTGGTGGAGTCAATGCACCAGATCATGGCAGGGGAGCTACCTGCCCTCACCTCCCATGGATGAGAACAAGCATTTGGATGGATAAGGACTCACTGCATGACTGCAGGTGTGAAAGCACATCCCATTTCTCCCACCTCTCCAAAAAACCCCAACATTCACTCTCAAGACAGCCTTTCCTCAGTGCTGAGTGAGCTACACTGGCTTCCATCACATTCTCTGCATCTTCAGCCTCTGAGGAAGGATCCTTTGCTCAGGGGATGCCCAAGTCCCAGTGCTGAGGAGGACGTGAGAAAATGGCTCAAAGCAGCCCCAGCTGCCCATGGTAGAAGGCAGAAATATGGCTCTGGAAACCCCTGGGAGCACTTAGCTACTGATCCTAGTGTTTGATGAGACATAATTGCCACACAGCATTTGAATATACTGTTTTCCTTCAAATCCATAACAAAAAGCTCTCTGAAACAACCTCCAAAGTCTTCAGACCAGAAAACTCTAAAAACTTAATCCACCAGGCAGTAAAAGAAGTTAAAATTCTGACTCCATACTCTGAACGCTCACTTTTAAGCCCTACACAAAGTTACACAAGCACTTTTGACCAAAAACCAGGATCCAGTAAAGATTTATGTCCACAGGGGAACATTATTTCTTGTCCTTGACAGCACTGAGCTTTATACTGCATCCTGCAAATAAATCATATCTGCTGCTTCTGGAGCACAGCTGTCAGCCTTGGCTGCAGGAATACGTGGGACACAAAAGCAGGAATAAGGTCCTCCAGAAGGGAAAAAACCCAAAAAACAACTCAGTGGGGACTGCAGGTGTTTGTTAACTGGTTTCTGTTTGCTTTAGCAATATACTCACATTAAGATACAAAAGTGATAAAAAATCTCTTCTCCCAGATTACACAAGAATGTTATATATTGCTTCAATATGATCAGTAATTCTAATTCTGTTTTCAGTTTGGAAATCCATTGTCACCACAGATTGTGCAATCTATTCTGCACTCTTTTAAAGAAAAGGAATGGCAATATTTTGTGACACTATTTTAAAATGTTTCTGTCTTATTAAATTTTCCTTCATATAGTACACAAGAGATTTCTATTAATTAGAATGAAGATAAATGAAGTGAAAAAGGCTATGAAGGATATTATTCATGTTTAACAAAATAAAAATCAGTTGTTCTGATTTCATCTGTATTAACAATTTATGAGTTTGGGGGTTTGATTTGGTTTTGCTGGTTTGTTTTGGTTTTTTACTTTAAAAAACCCCAACAGTCCATAAGTCTGTCTTGTTTAAAATTGACTGGTCTGGGAGAAGCACTGGGTGAGCCCAGCACAGATCAAAGAGCCCAGCACCAGAGCAATGTTTGAGACACTCAGTGAGATGGAGAGAGTACTGCCACAGTGTCTGCTGCCCTGGGTGCATGGCAGATGCATTGTTTGTGCCACCTTGGACACTTTTCTGGATTAATTACTTTAAAATCAGAAACATATATGATAGAACCAATTAGCTTAATTGCATCTTGTCAACAACCACAGGTTAGCTCAAACATCTGCAGGACACTATGATATTGTCACTTTAAAACACAAGGCAGCAGTGCCTACGTGTCTTAGATAAAATCCTGGCCTGCTGAAGCAATGAATTGTGCCTTTTCACATACCAAATTCCAAACTTATCAGGCACAGAGCCATAAGAGATAAGGAAAAAATTGGGAGTTTTGCTGTTATTTTCTGAACACTTTGAGCTTTGCTTTCACAAGATGGGCACGGTGCTGTTCATGGAGGGCTGCAAGGCTGTGCTGAACTGCAATTGCATTTCTTGCAAAGCACAGAGCTGCACGGGCCCTTCCCACAGCAGGACACAACAAACCCCCAGACATCTCAGATGTTACCAAGCAAAGAGGTCCAAGCTTCCTCACCCAGGACAATTACTTAGTGGGGAAAACTAGACAGCTTATCATCACCATGGTCACTCCAGAGCCAGGTTTTTATGTGCCTAATCCCTCCTGCTCTCCATTTCACACTGCCTGTAACACATTTAATGAAGCTTGAAGCTGGATCTGTGCTACACATAACATTTATGGAGAACTGGAAGGACAGAATCACAATGTATTTGCAGTACAGATTTTTCTCTTGCTGCATTTTCACCCAATGATACCCTGGGCACAATAAAATACAAGGACAGGGTCTTTATCTGGATCAAACACAAAGTAAACTCTACCAAGTACAACTGAAACACAAAAATCCCTTTTCCTGAACATCAAGAAAGCATTTGAAAGAATGTCAAACAGATGCCCCAAGAAAATTACTTCCCCTGCCTCTTTTCTCATCCCAAACCCTTATTATTATTTTTTGATTGATTTTTTTTGGCTCTTACACACTCTCATGCTGATCTTCTTAGGTGGGCTCTATACAACCTTCCCAACTTTCTTTCATCCCTCTAGTGTTCTTGCCAGTAAATTATTCTAGTTTTATGAAAGGTTTCTTTTTTATTTCATAATCATTTTCTCTTGATCCAAAATGAACTAAAACTCAGTGGTTGGGTGTTTTGTTCTTTAATGCAACACTTGGTCTGCCAACAGCCTTGAAAATGTATTTCAGCCTTCTCTGTTTATTTGAAAGCTGTTTCTTCCAAGAAGGCTAAGAATAATGTGGTTACCATAGTTTCCTCATCCACAACCAATAAAATGCAACTTGGAATACAATAAAACAAAGCTGAGACTACTCACAAAATGAGACTGAATGAGTGAACACTGAAATCTTCACCCTACATCACTCCTAGCACTATGGAAAACACTCAGGACTAATCAATAGCCCCCTTTTGGTCCAGCAGGGAAGATGAGGATAAACCTGTCCAACTATCAGCTATCTGAGATATTTCAATTCCAACACTGAAGATGTCTGCTGCTTTGGAATCCCCATCTCACAGATTCAGTGTTTCACTGCAGAGATTCTGTACTTCTCTGGAATCTCTTGTTCTGGGAAGCTTTGCTGAGGCTCACTGGAACCAAGTGATGGATTAATTACTGCTAGGAACCAGTTGACAAAGTAAATAATGAACTGTTTGTTCTTACAGTTTTGTTGGCTCCTGAACAGGCAAGATTCTAGGGAACAAGCCAAAAATAATCTTTTTTCTTTCAAGTCAACTGGCCAACAAAACCCCACATATGCTTCATAGATTATACAAATTACACCTGCTTTGGACACATCCATTTGCTATCCTGATTACAAGTGATGGGATTTTACTCTAATAAAATGAACTTCTAAGACATGAAAGAAAAGCAATTGTTCTCAATAATAACAAATAAAGAAAGAACCACCACATGCATGATGGTGAGACCTGCTGCAAGTTTATTTTTCTCCTGAGTTTAAAAAAAATGGGAAGGGAAGGGAAGGGAAGGGAAGGGAAGGGAAGGGAAAGAG
>VYZP01026526.1:8466-52954 GCA_013400635.1 Hypocryptadius cinnamomeus
TTTTGTTTGTTTAACTAGTTTTTTAGTTTTATTTTTATTAATTTGGGGCTTGGTTTTTTCTCAGGGTGTGGGTGGTGAATTCTCTCTGTTTGCTTTTAGCTCAGTTGGGTCCAAGGATGAAACTTATTTTTTTACTGTAATTCTTAATATCATTATGAAGTATATTAACAAAAATAATGACTATCTTGTCACCCAAATTTTGAAACAAAACAAAAATATTAACAGCCTAGTCTGCGTTTTCTGACTGCAATTCCCCAGTCACATTGACACAGCCATCAAGCACAGACAGAAATTTGTCCTCTGGGATCCTGAGTGCTCATTCCCTAATTTAAAGTCATTATTAATGGGGTCACTGAGTGGCGCTGCAGGTTGTGAGGAGTCAAGAAAGCCACCAGGAAAGAAAATCCCCAAGTTTCGTCCAGCAGATGCTGGTGAAGAGGTCCATGGCAGGACAGTGCTGGGCTGGGTCTCACAGTGGAGTGGAGGAAGGTTTCCAGCCCGTGGCTGCAGGTGACACAAAAATGTCCTTCTGCACCCCAGACTGTGGCCACAGACAGGATTAAGGTGCTGGTGTTGGTACACCACACTCCCATCTGGATGCTGGGAATTTTCTGGTGCGTTGGGAGCTCGAGCATCCTTCTCTGGCTGCAGGAAGCTGCGCTGCTCTCCTGCATCACCACATGTGAGCGTTTTCTCCCAGAGCCAGACTGAGCCGGGCACGAGTCCAAGCAGGCATGTGACTTCCAGCCCTGGTAGCGCAGCAACACGCTGTCCCTGGGCTTCACCCCGCTCCTCCCTGTGCTGGCAGAGTGCAGCTCCCAGCCCTGGCATTCACCTTGTGAATAAAACAGTCCTTTGTGGGCAGCAGCAGGGTGTCACATTCACTGCTGGCACTGGGAGGTGGATAAATACCCACGGCCTTTCAGCGCCAGTGCAGCGCAGAGACAGACCGTGTCTTCCTTCCCCGGGAAGATGAGGGCCAGGGATTAAAAGCAAAATGTTTTCAAAAGTCTTGATCCAAGCAGGGGGTGACTGGCAGCTTTGCCAGAATGCTTGAGGGGTACCTAGGAGCCACGACTTTGCTGGGTCACTGCGTGGGAATAGCTAGGGCAGGTTTTAAATTTCTTCATCACTTATGAATGTGGGGTTTGGGCATGGAACATTCCCAGCTGCAGGAAAGGAGGGAAAATCCAGAGGAAACACCCCTTGGGAGCCAGCCTCTAGAAGAAGATGCCTTCTTCTTTCCTTAGCACAATGGATAAGCAGTTTTGATGGGATACAGATACCCAGCATCCCCAAGGCAGCCTTGAACAGACACCAGGACTGAATAAGTAACAGTGCCTGAAGTCCTTAATTATCTTGTAGCAAAAAGTGTAAATCGATGAACAGTGGCACATCTCAGAAGCAGTGTGTGATTTCACTCAGTCAAATAAAAGAAGAAAAGTGTGGCTCTAAAGTCTATTCATTAAAGTTTCTGGCTGATGCAGGCAGAATAAATTCACAGCTGTGGTGGACTCTATCTCCTTTTCCTACATGGAAGTGCACAAACGCTCCCTCATTTTTCTGTAGGAACCAAATATTTCTCCAAGGGGAGGTATTACTGTGGGTGCCAGACTGCCATTTTAAGGAAATTCTAGTTTGGTTTTTTTTTAATGCTTCTAAATGAAATTGAAGCAGTGGAAGTTTCAGCTTGGGGATGTTCTTTGTCAAATGTTCATTGTTAAAGGATTCTGATGCAGGACACTGAAATTTAATTTTCAGTCTAAAAATTTGGTTTTCTGTCACAGAACTTTAGTCCTTTTTAAAGGACTATGCTACTTTTATATTTTAGCAGTGTATAATAGGGAAAATGAGGAATAGATATTATGCACTACTGCAGTAATCAGACAGTAGGAAACTGTATAAACATGGGGTTTTGGTAACCCCCCAACAGCAATCAGGAGTCTTTTAAAGAGACTGGCCCTTTGTCCTTCCAGTCCCCTTTGTAAATGAGGTGACAGCATTTCCCTCCTCAGCACTTTATAAAAGCAGCACTTTGACATGAAAACAGCACTGCTTTTTAACAGTTTAACCTTATTTTCTGCAGGGGCAAAGAGATGCTAAGCCAGCCATTAAAAAATTTAATAATATGAACCCGGATAGTTGCATTGCCCTGATCCCACACACCTCATTTCCCTTGGGGAATCAGGGCAGCCAGGGTGACCAAGAGACCCCCAAACCACCAGGATCCAGCTCAAACCATGGCCTAGATGAAGATACCCCAGTGATGCCCACAGGGACACTGCTTCCCCTGAGGAGAGATCCCTGAGGACTGGGCTCAGCAGGCCTGGATCCCTTTCCATACAGAAGGACAGCCCATCCTGAGCAGTGTGCTGTGATGGGGAGCAGAGTTTGCCTCCCCCTTCACTTTGGCCACACAAACTGGTGCCAGAGGAGAGCACAAACACCTCCAGCCATGGAGACTTGTCAATGCCCTCTCACCCCAAAAATCTGCGGTAATTCTCCAATGTGCAGGGTACAATTGCAACCACTTCTTGAGTAGCAAAACCCTCAGTGCCCTGCACCAACACCAGCATTACCTGTGCCAGAGGAGGGTGGTGTGACAGATCCTGGGCTGTCATCCTCCGGCTCTGACACCGTCACCATTGGCACCACCTCATGGCTCGGCTTCAGGCCGGTGTCTGGCTGAGTCGGGCTTGGCTCTTTGCTGGCAGCTTCCTTGGTGCTTTCTGTCTCAGTGAGGGTGATCTTGACAGGGGTTGTAGCCACAGAGGGACTGTGCTGACCCCCAGACTTTCTGTCTTCCAGCAGGTCTTGTTCCTTGGCTGCCTTTGTGCTCTCCGAAGGTGTCCGTGGAGGTTCGGCGGCGTGGCTGGACCCCACGGGTGTTCCCCGGTACTTATCACTAAGGCCTGGGCTCTCGTCTTCTGAGTCAGAGTCATGTTTTTCTTGGTACTTTATTTCTTCTGATCTGCTCATGTCCATGTATTTGTAAGCTTCTACTTTCATGGGATCTGCTAAGGTTTTATCGACTTCAGTAGACTCTGCAGGAGTCATCTCTATTCCCGAGTCTGAGCTAAACAAGCCACGGGACTCAAACCCAGTCACGTCTTGAACAGGATGGCCCAGAGCATTAAAGCCCTCGGTGCTGCCCGAGCAGGGAATGGGGGTGTTTTCCTGCTGATAGATGCCTGTGAAATAGGTGGAGTCCCTCGGGGTGGTGTAGTGGACATCGGAGATCAGGGAGGTGTAGAAGGAGTTGTCCCCTCCGTTGGCAGTGGAGCCGTAGTCGAAGAGATGTGACGAGCCTGTGACACCTGAAGCAAACACACAAAACCAGGCACAGTAAGACACAAGTGCCTGCATGACTTCTGCATCAAGCTTTCTGCAAAGACACACTCACCCCCTGCTGAATTTAGATTTGGTTTGTGAACCAGACTTGACTTTGCTTGCAAGCTCTTGGGGACTGTCTCTTTCTATACCTTTGGGCAATATAGTGGCACATCTGTCACACAAGGCTTCCAGCTGCTGTTCCATCTTAAAATAGCTGTAAAGATCCTGATAGTAACTAAGCATTCCTGGCCAATGTTTGCCCAGCCTGTAAATAAAAAACTTCCTGTGATTGCAACCTCACAACATCCCTCACAATCCAACCCAGGGGCTCATCATCCCATATCCTTAAAAGAAATCTAATGTCCAATACTAAACCAATATTTTTTTTTTTTTTTAATACATAGACCTGGAGGAATTTCATCCTAAGAAAACTTTTCATTATGAAAAAAAAAAATCTGCTGGACAGAAATTGAGAGGGCAAGTTGGCAAGAAGATTAGATTACATTTTCGCTTAAAATTTCTCTAAATTTGTGAAACACCAAGGCAGAGACTCAACATCCTCATTTAGTGATTTCCACATGTTCAGAAAGCAGTAGCCCGTGTGCATCATCTAGAAATCCTGCTGGCATGAAGGTGGTTAAACCCATGCATCATTTTCATGCCTCTAATTCCCTTTGCCACGCTCTCAGCTCCTCGGGATGATGCTAATTAAATTAGAAACAGCGGCCACTCTCCCTCTGCAGCATCCATACAAAGCACAGCTCGAGGACGGGAAGATCCCCCACGAGGGAGGGAGGAGAGAGGATTCCTACGGGGGCTGGAGAATGGGAAGAGGAGGAACAAAGCCAATGTCTGTAGGAGCTGGTGCCTATGGGAGGGAGCTGCCTGTTAACCCCTCGTGTGCTGAAGCCAGTCACAGGGGCTGGCTGGCTTTCTCCGATCTCTGCTCATCACCTGCAAGGGATGTGAGGCTCCTGACCTGCTCCACACGTGCCTGGGCTACCACACACAGTGTAGACTTCATGACAATACTAAAGGGACAGAAGCTGGAAAATGCCCATGTGAAAGCTCCCGAGGTACTTGCATTTGAGTATTTCCTTCCTCCTTGCACACACAGAGACTGATACCACCTCTAAACACCACCACAACTGCTTTTCCCCACAGCCCTCCGTACATCAGGCATGTGCAGCTCGTTTAAGGAGCCCTGAAGCAGTATTTTGTGCCCTGTAATACTTCAGAGTTGTAGCTGAAGGCTTTATTTTACTGCACAACCTCACTGGATTAGATACACACCTGCACAAAGGCAGAGTGATCATTTCCCTCATCTTATTTCTGCACCGTTCAGTGTTGTGATGTCTTACAAGCAATTTCTTTTTCCTGGATCGCCTCTAGGCTGGGAACAACGTGTCCCTCCCATTACAAGGGGAAACCTGGTAACATAGGGAAAAAAGCAACCCAAAAGTGCCCCTCCTTGTTTTTCATCCTGCCTGTGCCAGCTGCTCCTGCATCCCCATCCTCCCTGGCTTTGGGTGCAGTCCTCCCTGCTAATCTGCTCCTGCACACACGATGCAGGCAGCAGCTCCATCCCCACAGCCAGGGATGTGTAGCAGCCTTTGTCAGAGGAGAGCACAGAGCAAGGGGTGCTGCAGCCAGCAGGTGGAAAATCATCCATTCCCAGTCACTCCCAGCCTTCAGTTGGGTGTTCTCACTGCTGTGTAACACTGCATAGAACTTTCCATAGAAATATTTATCATCAAGGCAAGCTCTTGCCTCAGAGTGGTGAGGGTCACTGTAGAGATGTAAACTTGGGGCTTATTTCCCACTCTCTATCTATGCACCTTTACATTTACCTACTCCAAATTTCACCTTCTGTTTTCCTGCCAGCTCACTCAGGGCTGCAAGATGCCTTTGTAACTTGCTGCAGGCAGCTCCCATCCTCACTGGTCCCAACAGCAAAGCTATGTGAGAATGAAGCCTAAGGGGAAAACGACAGTGAAACCAAAGCAGAATAAGGGATAAACTGGACTGCCCAACACTCAGGTTCTGAGGTCATCCAGTGCCTTGAAATGACAGCTCATACCCAGAACACATTTCTAAATGAGCAGTAAGCAAAAAGGGAGAAGTTCTATTCCTTGCCAGTGCTTTTCTTGCTGAACTTGCCTTTCTGAAAATTATCCATGAACAGGCTTGGATTTTCACAAATGTGTTGGTTAGCTGGAATTATCTGATGCATTGTTTACGCCAACATATTCCAGACTGTGAATTGCTGACTACAGGCTATTCATGCCTGTTGCTGCCAGTATCTGCTGTTTGTAATTTACTATTTGTGCTGGGTGAGTGGCTGTCTAAATCATGGGGTTTCAGGGCTGCTCTTTCACTAAATGCTTCCTCAGTGCCTCCTGGACCTGATCCAAAGCCCACTGAACCCACTAGAAAAGTCCCACTGACCCTGAGTGGCTGTGGACCCGCTCAAGGTGGCTGTGGAATACTTTTTGCTCACAAGGAATACACTGTCACAACACCATCAGAGGGCAAAAATCCCTTCCTACAAACATCCCACTATTGCTAGGAGAGAGGGAGCACAAACAGAGGTGAAGGAGATTGAAGCCACAGCCAAAGCAATATTCACAGATGCTGCTTTCATTTGTGCTTTGTCCACAGTACATGGGAGCCAGAAGCACAAGCATTTGCAGCTCTTAGCAGTGCTGATCAATAGAGCAGTGAAAGGGTTTCTAATGCATTTGTGTCAGGTGCTTCATAGCAGGAGTTATAGCCTGAGCAGCTCACAGGAGTGATAAAGTGAGCTCATGGTGATAAAGAGAGGTTGAGAAAATACCATCCTATTCTTTTAGGTTATTCCTCAGCAGAAAGAAAAATAACCCTGAAACAGTCATTGACACAAACATCACTTTTTCAAACATCACATTTTCAAATAGTACAAACCCAGCACTGTGGCAGATGTTAACACAGGAGCTGATTTAGAATGGAATCACTGTCAATCATAAACCTTTTTGTTTTTTCCTGCAGCAGCTTTGCAAATAGCAAATAAAAATGAAACCAGAAAATGCATTTTCTACTGGGGTTGAGGAGGAGTGAGAGTTACAGGGTATGTGAGCAAAGGGAGGGTTCACATTAGCAGGACATATGGGGATCCCAGCTCTCAAGGCGACAGCAGAGTCAAAAGCACGGAAGACAGCTGAAATTGCCTAATTAATAGGATTTAATGTAATTCCCTGTTTCCACTGGGATTGATTTAAAGCCGTTGCCAAAACTGCCTCTCATTTGGGAAGTGTGAATCTCTCAGCTATTAGACTGCCTATTAAAGACATGGAAACTGATAATAGCTGAACAGATTCTTGCTGAAGAATAGTGTACTCAGAGCCTGGTGATTAAGCAATGCCCTCTCTGACTTTAAGTTTATTTGGTTCAATATCCGTGGGAAGGAGAAGCCTTGAATAGCACCGATAACAGATGACAGTATCAGGTCTGAATTTACCCTTGTTATAAAGGTTGGGGTTTTTTTTAATCTGGATTTCACTCAAAACTGCCCAAAAAACTTGCCTGCCAATTCAGGTGAAGGAAAGCTATTCAGCTCCTGAGAGCAGCAGTTGTGCTTTCTTGTAACATGAGCCCTCGGGAAATAATTTCACTTCCTGCAACCAGCTAAGAAGTAATGGCTCTGATTCAATCACTCCAGCCCAGCTGAGATGCTCAGCAAGTTACATGTGTTTTCATCAACTGCAAAGGAAAAAAAAAATAATTGGAAAATGACTGTTTTGTTTGCTCAGAATAAGTGAATGCTCCAGAAATCCTCTCCTGTGGAACTGGATTTAGAGCTATTTAGCAGTTGACACAGGAAATAATTTAGAAATCATCGGTTCCATGCAGAGTAGCTCTTAATTTAAGAAAGGCAGCTGAAGACCAATTTGGATCAAAGCAAGCTGCTCTGCTGCAGCACACTGGAACAGGGAACAAAAAGTTAGCTGAGGATCATAGTCAAGAAAAAGAGCAGATTTAAATAAAAGTGATTCATTTTTTTTTCCCCAGCTAGAGTATTCTTGGCCTTATTAAAATTGATCACTTCTGAATACTGTGCTCAACTTTCAAGAAAATAACCTTATTTCATATTAACCTGTCAAGCTCACATGCAGCTCTGGTGATCTTCACTGGCACAGACAGAGTGACATTTGAGGAACCTGGTCTAGTGGAAGGTGTCCCTGACCACAGCAGGAGGGTTGCAACAAGATGAGCTTAAAGGTCCCTTTCAACTCAAACCATTCCATGATTCTGGATGTGATGTGAAACTTCAGCTCCCCAAAGCTGGCAACCCCTCAATGCAAGGTTCTGTACTTATTGCATGTCACTGATTTGCTCAAAATTAATAATTTTTCAGAAGAAAAAAGGGGAGAACTAATCTTTAATTAGGTGATGCAGCTTTTACAGCCTGGAGCTGTGCAGAGAAGACAAAATCTTTTTGGTTGCAACGGGAGGAATCAAGGTTTCAGCGACCTTTTCAGACAAAAGCAGAATAGTGGGAGCAAGCAGCTTCCAGCAAAGTCCTGTAAGTCTTTTAAATAGTTGGCTCTGACTTTTTGCTTTGGATATTGAGCTTCAGGAGTCATTACTGGCTGCTCCAGTGCTGCAGGGATGAAAGCTGCCAGAAGCAGGGAGCTTCTTCCCAGCTCTCTCCCATGTCCACCCAGGTCCACCCTGTCCCATTTCAACAATCCCTGACCTGCAGTAATTAATCAATTAGAGACATTATTTCATTTTTCTCACTCAGCCATGTCCATTAGGAAAATGCATCTTCCTGCTTTCTTCCAAATGCACAACAAAAGTAGTTATTAAACAGTCCTGCCTTTCTTTTCTGTACCAGATTTACAATTTTGTCATCAGCCACTAGTAAAAAGCCTTTGCTTGACCTTGGCTTCCTTTTATTCCTCACACTTAAAAATGAGGGGGAAAAAAAGGGAAATAATTGTTCCTGGTTTTTGACCCTGATACATGATGTCTCATTGTGTCCTTTTAGTTCCCCAACTCAGTTACTTTCCTTTTTAAAACTTGTAATGTCTTACTGCACTCCCATCTGTATCCATACACATCATCATGCCGATGTTCAGTCTTACATCACTTTTGCACTCCTCTTTACCATACCCAGACACACCAGCAGTCCCAAGTCTGACTCCAAATTCAAAGCACACCATTTTCTTGGATCCAGACCAAGCTGTTTTCCCCTCTCTGCTCAATTTCAAATTCCACCCAAACCTCAGGAAACTCCAGATTTCCCTATGTCCTTGACTAGTGCCTTCCTGGCAGTGGCAAGGGCAGCTTGCACAAGTGGCAGAGGCATCTCTCAACCCCAGCCCAGATCATGCACTGCTTCAAAAGGATCTGGCCACCCTCAGGGATATTTGAGTGTACCACTTGGGAGTCACGCTCTCTATTGTGCTTAACTTTCAAGAAAATAACCTTATTTCATATTAACCTGTCAAGCTTCACATGCAGCTCTGGTGATCTTCACTGGCACAGACAGAGTGACATTTGAGGAACCTGGTCTAGTGGAAGGTGTCCCTGACCACAGCAGGAGGGTTGCAACAAGATGAGCTTAAAGGTCTCTTTCAACTCAAACCATTCCATGATTCTGTGATGTGAAATTTCAGTTCTGCAAGACCCTCCTGTGTGAATTTTCTAACTCCAAACACTTCAATATCCAAACAAAACCCAAAAGTACTTTAGCAATTGTGCATCAACTCGAGCAGAGCTTGAAACCCAAATGGCTGAGAGCTCAAAGAGCTGAGATGCTCACAGAGGCATCACTGTGCTGTGGATAACACCACTGGATCAGCTCTCATTGTCCCCTGGATTTGCCTTTCTCAGTGGCCAGAGCTGCCAGCCCTGAGCTATCCCACCTGCAGATGCTCTGGGCTAGACTCAGGGAGCAGCAAGCTGCCTGCAGGAGAACTGCAACGGGGCCTGCATCCCTGCAAGCAGTGCCAGCTATTCCCAGCTGCCAGGAGATGGTGCTCTTTGTTTTACCTCGGGATTCCCAAACCCACTTTAGAGGTTGGCAACTTCCTTTTCTCCAGAACTCTCCATCCTGTCTGCAACAAAGATATATCCCCACAAATGGCATTGAGAGACACGGACGGCCACACCCCGAGAGTCGTTTGGGGATTCATTTGCACGATAGATGCTGCAGGAAAACCGGATGGATCGGGAGGGTTCCTGATCCTGTTCTGTTATTGCTTCCCGGGTTCTCTGCACGGTCCCGAATGTGCTGGGGACACAGAGAGCAGCAGGAAGGCTGCTCCCCCTTCCTCCAGCAGCTGGCAGCCCGTGCCTCAGCTGTGCAGGTTATCCATCCTTCCCCTCCAGACCCACAGCGACCAGAGGAAACATTGCCATGGAGCTGCTGGCTCCTGCACAGGTAGGAGGGCAAGAGGACAGTGTGGGAAAAACAGGCTTAATCCTATTGACGCTCTGATTACTCAAGTGATTTCATCGGAGTGGCTTCTGATTCATCCCCTCCCTGAGATGGAAGCAAGTCCTAAATTCAAACAGGTTAATGATAAGCTTTGGTGCATGTAAAACCTCTGCTCCAGGTCATTTTGCAGAGGATATGAGTTACTACAGCCTCCCAGCTGGAGTTGCATCACCTTCCCACAGCTTTAGCTGTCTGTTGTAAACAGGCATTGCAGCTTCCAGACCCAGGGGTACCCAGTGTCTGTCCTCCACATGATAAATGTGTGGGGGAATGGGGGTCAGCTGGGATCCCAGCCCCCAGAAACCTTGGCTGCTGAGGATCAGCAATCTTTATCAATTCCCCATCTTCTTGTAAGCACAGAAACTGGAGCAGGGGACAAATCCCTTTCAGGATCCAACCCTTAGAGGTCCTAACACTTTTGGGAGCATCAGCTTGCCCAGTTGAGAAACTCCCCTCAGCAGCTGGTGGCAGGTCACCACCACGTTATGGTTCTCCCCTAGAACCTGCCTGGGGGCTTTTCCTGTTGCCTCAGCCAGCTTCTGGTTTCTTCCAACAGCTGGGCAGGCATGGAGCAGGTCCTGGCTCTGCTCTGGAGTGCTGCAGCCTCATCTGTGGGAGGGATGTGTAGGAAACACAGCTGAGCTTTTAATAAGATTAAGAAGGTGCACTCCATCCCAGCAGGATATTAACAGCATCTTTTTTTTGGCCACGGGTGCTGCAGCACAGCAATTTTTTCCCTGTCAGTGCCTCTCCAAAAAGACACCAGGGTCCACATTTTGCTGCTGCTGAGGGTGTCATGATGCACCCCAGACCAAGCCAAGTCAAAAAGGGGAGCAGAGCTTCCAGGTTTGGTGATGTTGAAGATCCTCAGCTCCTGTGGGCATCCACAGGACTCCAGAGCTCACAGCACCAGGCAGGGGATGCTGAGCAGGTGCCCCAAAGCCAACCATCAGTGTGCAAAGTGAACCCATCGTAAATGATTCAGCACTTCCCACCCCCACCTGCCCTCGGGGCTTTCTGCTTCAATAATTTGTCTCAGAGAGCTCCAATTTGACCTGGCAGTAAAATCCTGGCATAAGGTCTGTGACAGCTCTCCACAGCACTCTGGAAAGCATGAAAAATACAGAGCATTTTAAAAGGAGGCCTGAGAAAGCACAAGAATGGTTTGAAACGTGCACAAATTTGCAAATGCTGCTCAATGTCCAGCATTATTTTAAGAAAATATAGATAAATATCATTTAGTGAGTTAACAAAAATCTGGTTCTTGTAAAAAGGATTTCACTCCAGTGATAGTTAACATGACTGGTTGATAGGTTTCAATGACCATGATACTACCTAAAATATCTTGAAATGCAATTTCCTGAGGATAATTAAAGCCCACTTATAAGATTGATTCTTTCTTATTTCACTCTAGTCCTCTAGTCACATTTTCCCTGGAATGATAAAACTTCACTGAGCTCCACGACAAAAATACTCCAATTCTCTACTTCACTAAGTGAATTAGCACCTAAATCATGCTTTTCCATTACCTGAAATGGGACCCAACTCCCTTTAGAGCAATAGACTCCAAAGCATCTCACAAAATCTGATGTGTTTGGCTAAGTCTCATTCTTCTTTTAAGTTTTAAAATACCAAAATCCCATTTTTAGCATGATTCAGGAAATTCAGCTGCTCGCTGCTTTTACCCCTAGAGCAGACCAGGTTGTCCTCCAATCTCCCTTGCAGAACCACCTTCTCTCCTGGACAGATTCCATCCCTGGAATTCCCTTCTCAGGCACCTTCAGCCCACCCAGCCCCACCTTGGCTGAGTCCCAGTTCCTTTTAAATTCAGCTTTTCATGATTGCTCCAAGTAAATCCTCAGCCACAGAGTTGCAGATTCCAACTCAGCCTGGAAAAGGGAGAAATTCCAAAGCCAGCTGCTTTTGATGCTGAGATAAACCTGGGACAGAAATCACTGCTCTGCAGCTCCAGGCTCTTCAATAGTGAGGGAAAACCCAGTGCTGGAGAAAAGCTTTGCTGAAATAAAAGTTTTTTAGTAAGAATCTGACACACATCTGGAGGGACTGCTGAGTTCTCTCTATGCCTCTCATACTTGACCACAAGAGATTGTGGAAATCTCATGGAAAGCCATGTATAAAAGTGAGAGAAAAGGCAAAAAGGGTTGTCTCGCACTTGGACTTGGCTCCCCATCCCCCAAGGCTGAATCCACTCCAGCTGCATGAATCTTCCAGGGAGACAGAGCCACAATTGCAAAGAGGTTCAGCTGAAATCACTGAGGGCTCTCGAGAGGAAATTAATTTTGTGACAATGCCTAACACCTACAGTGATGTGTCAGGCACAGTAATTCAGGGAGAAAACCAGCTGTCAGGCACTGTGGGCTGGGGTAAATCAGGAGTGACTCCACCAAAGGTACAAGAGTTACACCTGCATAAAACTGTCACCAGGGAAGGAAGTACGAGGCCCTGGGAGCTAACAAAGAGTCTGAAGACAAGGCATTACTGGCCATAAATCAGGATCAAATCTAATGCCCAGGGGACAGCAGGGAAATCTAGGTCAGAGAGGACACAGCAGTGCCAGGCTGATGCAGGCAGACACAGAAAAATATCAGAAATCATCATCAAGCTCTCTTTCCACCCAAGGTTTTCCCACCTCAACGTGGCTTGCTCCAGAAAGGCCAGAGGACCAGGTGTGCTGACTCCTGGTGTCTGCCTTTACAGGCAGCAACAGAAACATCAGGACAAAAAACCCTGTAGAGCATTGAGCAGGATACAGAATATGTAATATCAGAAAATATTTAAAGAAAAAAAGAGAGATGAGGAGGTTCTGCAGAGGCAGGTGAGGCAGCAGACTCTGATCCAAGAGCTAAGGGGTTTCCTTGCACATTAAGGGATTTCTCTCTGTTTCTAGAAGGTGGTGCCACCAAGGATGCATCTGAAAGTCAATCAAAAAAGTTTTCAAGATTATATTAAAAGTTAAACCTCTCAAGCTAGTGCAGAATTTGGGGCAGAGCCACTGCAGTCATAAATCAGCATCAACCTGCTGGCTCCAGCTTCTGCTTGAGGAGGATTGGACCATGTGTGCTACAAATAATGCTAGAAATGTCCTTGCCTTCAAGGTCTCTCCTTTCTTTACCTGCCACTCTGTCTCTTCTCTTGTGACAGATGAGTTCACTCCAAGCAGAGACAGGAAAATCCTCCCCAGACATCTCACACCCCTGGAGGACTTTTTAGACCTATCCCACCCTTCACTCTACATTATGGAAGAACCAACACAAGTCCTTCCCTCCCTTTTCTGTGAGTACATGACACCAAAACTGCTCACCTGCTGGAATCCTGGATGCTGAGAATTTCAAACTTTCTGTGCTTAAAGGCACAGACCCACCAGAGAACACTGCATTTGACCTGAGGGAATGGAACAGGCTTCCAAAATTGATTGATAGCACTGGGATTATGGGTGTGGAGTTGGTTAGAAGTGTGTAATATCACAGGGTGGAAAACTTAAGAGTTTGGGATTTTAGAATATAGAAATAAATATGAAGCAAGATGGAAGTTTTAGGGTGGAGGCAGGTTGTTCTTCTTTACCTTCTTCTTCCTTCTTCTTTATGGGTTTGGGTGGCATTTTGTAATTGGACAGAAAAGCCCGCACTGCAGGCTTCCAGGGATCAGTTATTGGGTTAAAAGGGAAGATAATCTAGGTGTCAGTTCTTAATTGGATAGTTTAGTCTTAAAAAAACTGTAACAAGAGACTGTTAGCTATTTTGTGCCTTGCTAATGAAAAGCTACAGAACTCATGGTTGTGAGACTGATAAGAAATAATAAACACCTGAGTATGAACATGAACTACCATCTGGAGTGCCTTCAATCCAGACCCAGAGAAACCCATACTCACCCACCCAGGAGAGCAGCCAGGAAGTTTGAACTCTGCTCAGAGTGAAGGTATAATCAAGATTTCAAGGAACACAGGTTAGTTTGACCGTCACCCTCCCTGAGAGCCCAGGAGATGCTCCTGCTCCTTCCTTCCTTCCTTGCAGGGACCCAGCTGCCCACAGCCCAGCTTGGTGGCTAAATGCCAGCCTTCTGCAGAGTTAATGACAGCAGAGCCTGCACTCCTGAAAGCTTTTGAGGCTGTGGCAGAGCAAGCTGGATCCAAACCACCCATTTGCTGGGATTGCCGTGTGTGATTAAAGCAGGAGGGGGGCAGCAGCTCCGCAGCAGTGCCAGGACCAACCTCCCTGTCAGGAGCTTCTCCTGGAGCTCAGCTGGGCTTTGGCTCCACGAGGTCCTGATAACCTCGTGCAGCTCTACCAGAGCTGGGTCAGGCCCCAGCTGCCTGTGGAAGCTGCAGGGAAAGGCAGGAGCAGAGCTCTCCTATTGCTCTGTCTGTCATCCCATCCCTGTGCCAGCAGTGCTGCTGCCTCATGCACACCTGCTGCAGGATTTCTAGGAAAAGCTGCAATGAAAACTTACTTTTTCAGACACAGGCAGGTCTGTTTTCATCCAAAGATGTCCCTTCCCCCAGTGGAACACCCAGGACTCCCACCCTGGCCCTAGAGGAGGCAGAAGGCACTGAAATAGTTTCCTGGGCAGCCCAGGAAGGTTTCAGATCCTGAGCAACTGGGAGTTTTGGAGAGTAGTTACAGAAGGAACTCTCAGATGCAATCAGTGGAGGTGCTCCTCCTTGAAGAGACAGGGTAAACACACGACCTCCAGGGCAGTCCTCCTGCTTCAGGCTCTAGCAGGAGCTGCTTTTGCAAAACAGCTACACAACAGTCAGAATTGCATCTGTGATGACCAACAAGGACCTTTCCTTCCCAGCAGATGCACCAGGTACAGCATTTCAGCTGAGGAGAGAGCAGCTTCTAGAACAAGTTCTGTACAGGACATCTCTGCAGATATTGCTGATTCACCCACAGGTCTGTGCCACAATGATAAAAATGTCCAAAGAGAATATGAAACTATGGCAAGCAGTTTTTTCTGCACTGTTTTCAAAGAGATAGGAGATCCAGAAAACTTCAGGGCAAGTGAAGCAGCTTTTCCTCTGGGAAAAGCCCATTTTTAGAGTCTACCACTGTCATTGAGCCAGAGGGCATTTGGAAGAGCATCACTTCTAGATTAGCTTAAGCATTAGAATCATAGAATGGGTTGGAAGAGACCTTAGAGATCACCCAGTTCCAACCCCTCTGCCATGGGCAGGGTCACCTTCCACTACCCCATGTTGCTCCAAGCCTCTCCAACCTGGCCTGGAACATTTCCAGGGATGGGGCAGCCACAGCCTCTCTGAGCAACCCGTGCCAGGGCCTCACCACCCTCACAGGGAAGAATTTTTTCCTAATCTCCAATCTAACTTCACCCTCTGACAGTTAGAGGCCGTTTCCCCCAGGTCTTGTCAGTCCATGTCCTTGTAAACAGCCCCTGTCCAGATCTCTTGTAGCCCTTTTAGGTACTGAGCAGCTTCAATTAGGTCACTCCAGAACCTTCTCTTTCCCAGACTGAACATCACCAGCCCTCTCAGCCCATCTCCAGAGCAAAGCAGCTCCAGCCCTTGGGGCATCTTGGTGGCCTCCTCTGGACTCACTCCTACAGTTCAATGTCCTTCCTGTGCTGAGGATTGCACAGCTGGATGCAGCTTTCCAGGTGGGGTCTCACCAGAGCAGAGGGGCAGAATCCCCTCCCTCAACCCACTGCCCACACTGGTTTTGTTGCAGCCCAGGACACAGTTGACTTCTTGTGCTGCCAGCACATGTTGCTCAGTCATGCCCAACCTCTCACTTGTGCTTCAAAATAAAAGTGTTAAAAAATTTAATCTATTAGCCTTCTTGGCTATAATATTGGCTCTAGGCAGCACAGGAAAAATACTGAGTGTGGGAAACTTAATTTTCTCTTGTAATTTTGACATTCGGTTCCCTCTGGCAATCATAACGTACACAGAGGATATCAGTCAGATGGATAAAGTGATAACAGGGGAATTAAAACACTAAGATGTCCTGGAGTGAGGTCTTTACATGCAGTGTCAGATACTGGTAATTATTCATTGCATTACAAACCTGAGCCAGGGTGCTGTGAGTGCCTCGGGGGTGACTCTGTGCCCAGGGACGCAGTGTGTCCCCCTCAGCAGGGAGAGTCTGTGTGCAGTGCTGCAGCCTGAGCACCACTGAACACCCAGCAGGGCACTCAAGGAGGCCAGAGCCAGCCCATGAACAGAAATAATATCAATAGGAGCTCATGCACTAACCCTGCAATGCAAAACAGAAAGTCTCTGACAGGGATGGACAAGGCAGCAGAAGAGATCCTTTTATTTGTTTGTACCTTGAGCACAGAAAACCCAAGTACTGGGCATTTCTGTGGGGTTTTCTCCCCTGTCTAGGAGGACAAGAACAGAAAGATGCAGAGAAGCTGCAGAAGATGTTGATGGCACAAGCACTGGAGGGCAGGACACCAGGGACCAGTTGGGAAGAGGGAATTACAGATAAATTTATATTGCACAGCAGAGGGAAGGGAGGGCAAGAACAGGATCACAGGCTATAAATATTCTCAAGGTATAAGTGAAAGGAGGGAATTAGTCACAGTCTTAGAGGATGGGAGAAAAAGTGGCTTGAAATTACTATATAAAATTAGGCTACATGTATAAAAGGTGTATTTCTTGATGGAAAAGGGCAGGGGGGTGGAACAAGGAGCACAGGGATGTCCATACACCATCTCCCCATTACAGCACATCTGGATGAGGGAAAAAATTCCAGTTTTACCCTCTGACAGGGTTCCAGATATCTTTTCCTGGCACCACCATAAACAGCCCAATTTTGCCTCTTGTAACTTAGCACTGCAGATGAAAACTGGGCAAATAAGAGACTCTTCACTTTGGCAAGAGAGAAAATTAAAGGGAAGTAATTCTGCTTGGAACTGAGCTGTAACAGATTTTTTTTTTAATGATTTTTTTAACGTGAAACAAAAACAAACCAATAAAAATCATTCTAGGTCAAATCAATTTAATTTGACCTGAAGCTAAATGTCAGATCTGGTTTACAGCAAACTTCTAATACCAAAAGGGAACTGCTGTGCATCAGGGTCCCTCGTGGCTGCACATGCAAATTGGTGCATAGGGAGGATTCTGGAGTGTCCTTGATTTTCACTCTCCACCCCAGCTGCACCTGACAGGGTCCAGCTCTCTTCAAAGCCAGAGGAGCATCTTTTATCTTCTACCCTAACTTTTCCCCAAGTCCAATCATTCCAGCACAGCACCCACATGACCAAAGTCCTAAATCATGCTCAGACCCATCTTTGCTCCCAGCATTTTGGATTTAAGCCCATGAAATTATTCACCACATCATATAGTTGCTATAGCAACATCCTATTGAGTATTAATATAAATTGCTGTTCCAAAATCCCATCTATTGGAAGGAGTTGTGCAGCAGGGGTAAGAGACATCTTGGCTTTCCATTTCCCATTGCTCCCAACAGATCAACCAGATCCAGGCACTGGATCAACCATGTCCTGTCTTCCTCAGTGCTATCAGTTGGGGCACACAGCTGTGGAGGGCAAAAAGCAAAAGGAACCCCACTTTGAAGGGCCCAGCTTGTCCAAAGCTGCCTCTTCACAGCAAAGTTTCCAGAAGTGAACAAAATATGCTCTAATTTAAATGCAGGCAATGAGGATTTTTGGTAGCCCAAGCAAACATGTTAAAACTCAGACATTTTTTCCCCTTCTTTTTCGACAAGAATTTAAAATATGATGCTGCAGAGGTTTAATTTTTCAGGAGAACTTTCTGAACAGTTCCTTTTCACTAAGAAGGACAATAAACACTTTTTTTCCCTGATGTTGAATGTTAGGACAGTGCACATTGCTCAGCACACATGAAATTAGGTTAGTACAGAGCTGAGGATGGACAGAGAGCACTGGATGGAGGAAGAACAAAGCTGCCCATGTTCTAACACAGAAGTAACTATATCCTTCCATTAAATTACTCTTCCAAGAGGAAAAAATGGCTTTGTGAGGTTAAACACAACTAATTTATTAGGCAATGGCTTTCCACAATAAGTTAGGGATTCTAAGAAATTTTAAATAGCATTTGATGCTTTCTCATCCACATGGCTGAGGCTCTTTCCTTACAACCCACCAGATGCTCACATCAGCCATGGGGTTTTAACACAAAAAGAGCTGCTGAGGCCCACACAGCTCCCAGGCTGACCTGAAATATCCCAAAAAACCCAACAATTTTCTCCTTTAAAAACTGGAAATGGGAGAGATGAGGGAAGTTGAGGATAGGA
This sequence comes from Hypocryptadius cinnamomeus, assembly GCA_013400635.1. Lineage (NCBI taxonomy): Eukaryota > Metazoa > Chordata > Aves > Passeriformes > Zosteropidae > Hypocryptadius > Hypocryptadius cinnamomeus. Next base: position 26,545 of record VYZP01026526.1, read on the forward strand.
GACAGCATGAAGAGCATTTCCAGCAGGCTATTTATACCCTCTCTGGCTTGAATCCACTTACCCTGAAGCCATTTAACACTGTATAGTAGTGTGAAAGGGTCTTCATGTGGATAAACATTCAGGTCTGTCACTGTAAGGCACTCACAACATATGGGCAGACTCTTCATTTCTAACGTTTTCATCCATTTATCTACATCAGATACAGGCTTGAGGATCTTATGTCTGATTTCTGAGCAAGATGACAAGTGTAAACAGCCATTTCAGTGAGGTATTTCTGTCTGCACATCCAGGATGCAATAAAACACCTCCCTTTGGCTGCCATCCCTGCTCCTGAGCCAAAGGCTGTGCTGGCAACCCAGGTCAGGGTTGGCTTTGGGGATCAAGAGTCCCCAGAGGGAAAAGGAAGAGAAGACAAGAGGGAGAACATGGAGAAGTATAGGGAAAGAAGAAAAAGATGAGGTGTGGAGGAGCAGGATGGAAAGCAGAGGTAGGGAAGGACACTGATGGGAAGGGAGAGAAATAGGCAGAGCAGGGTTAAATGAAAAAAGAATGATGCAGGAGAATTAAAACAAAGCCATGGGAACAAAGGACAAAGAGAAGAAAGCAGAGACAGGAGTATGAAATGGGAGAAAAAAGAAATTTTAGAAGCTCTAGGATAGACACACAGACCTGTCCATTTGTAGACTCTGAAGATTACTACATTTGTTCTTCCCTCATTCATATTTATCCAACATACAGTTCTGGGATGCTATTTTTAACCATGCACAAAAAACGCACAAGGAGCTTTTCTCACTTCCATTTTGGAGGAAGGACCAGGCACTTGCACAAGGCAGATCTCTTTTTAGAATAAATTCAGCAAGACTATCAGAGCAAACCCAACGCCTGTGAATAAATAACACTGTTCCTGCAGAGGAGGCTGTGGCAAGGAGCTATTCTCAGAACAGCACACAGCCATGAAGAGGAGGATGTTTGGGAGTGAATGATGAGGTGGTGGCCTCCCTGTATGGAATTTTACCTGCCTCCTCAGGCATTTTACCTGTCTTCCTTCAGGGAATGAGCTTTTCCAGTCTGGAGCAGCAAAGAGCATGAGGAACAACACGTGCACAAAGGCAGAGGAACATGGTGAACACGTGAGCTGCTGGGCAGGTCCTGCTGCCTGCACCAAGGCAGCAGCTTCTTGCAGCATGGCCATGCCAGTCTGCCAGAGGATAGCCTGAAACAGGTCCAGGAACACCAGCCTGGTGCTATTTTGGTTCCATATCAGGTGTGGGGACCTTGTGTGGAGCAGACGTGCTGCTGGAGGGATGCTCTCTGCATGCTCATCAGCAGGGTTGGGAATTGCTGCAGTGGGAAATGCTGGGCAGGGAGAGGATTAGCTTAAGGCAGAAATGTGCTGATTTAAGGTTGAACCTTCCCCCAGGGTCATCTATGTGCTTGAATCAGTCAAATAAGCTGCTGTGTCCTGCTCCCTGCACATTACAGCTGCTCTGCCTCTCACTGCAAGAATCAGCTGGGGATGATTTCACCAGTTACAGCAGGAAGAACCCAGAATTTGTAAAAAAACACCTTCTTTGGTAGGAGACCAAGGAAGGCAGGGATTGAGTCTGAGGAAGCATCACCTGCTGCTTCTTGCCCTTAGGGCTGCTGGAGGCTGGCTTAGCCCTGCCTCAAGGCTGCTCTAACTCCAGCTGGAGCCACTCTGGTTACTCCACATGAAGTGGGAGCACATGGAGATGCATAAAGCCATTTCTACCCACCTCTCCCCCCAGCCTCATGACATTTGACCATAAAGTACATTTAGCCTGCTTTGAAAAGCATATGTCCCTCCCCCTGGGAGTGGCTGGGGACACCCATGAGCAGAGATGCAGGAGCTAAACAGAGTTTGACAGGACTCAGGAAACAATCTTCCAGCTATCCTTTTAATTATTTTTATGTTGCTTCTCTTTGGCTGCTAGATTTTACTGACTATCTAAATTGTGCAGCCTTATTTGTGTGGAAGTTTATGAAGTAGGACATTGGTGAATTTTATAAGATGGCACTGGAGGCATCACTTTTATGAGAGGTAAAAACAAAAGACTTTGGTCATCTGCAATTTGACTTTACTCAGCTGCCTCTTAGAGCCACTGGGCTGACAGAGATGCATCCTCCTGTGAGTCCAGGCACTAAAAATATCAGTAAAATGCACCAGAGTCTGAATGCCTGCACAATTTATCCTCATTAAATTGATGTGCAATTTGAAGGCACATATCCTTGCTTAAAAATTAGTATGTTTCCCATTCTCAAAGTCTCTGGGATTGGAGCTCCAGCAGGCCTGGCTGCAGCAGAAATGGCTTTAATGAATTTAGCTGGTTGGGCTGTGTCCTGTGGCCAGAGGAACAAGCCAGAGATGCAGGGAGATGGCAGGAAGGTAAAGCTGGGTGAAAATAGAGCAGCAATGCTGAACTCCTGGCAGGGCTGTGGCTCAGCAGCAGAGGCTGTGAAGATGCAGAAGTGCTGCTTGATGGTTGGAAGCACCTTTTCCTGGTGAATTCATTGCTAATGCACATGCAGAAGGTGGAGAATGCACAAATGTCCAGATGGGAATCAATCTCTCCTGTGACACTCCTCTGTCATCCCATGCAAAGCCCTGCAGAGCACAGGCAGTGCTGGAACAAAGCCCTCAGAGGGTTTGAGATATGGGAGAGGTTGCAGAGTTTCAAGCACAGCCTGCCTTGATGCCACACTTAAAGAGGGAGATGGAGATCTCAGATCTGAGGCTTGCTGCCAGCCTTGGAAATGGCTGAAAGTCATTTTGACTATCAGCACTGCAGCCCTCAAAAATAAATCTATTTCCTATCAGCCCTTGGCAGGAGATGCTGCTGGGAGGGAATGGCAGCCTGTTCAAGGGGGCAAATGGAAGCAGGGAAATGCCTTCCAGATGTGCAAGGCAAGGGCTGGCAAATAAAGTGATACACTTGGAGCTCCTGCCCTTTCCATCCCCACAAGGTCTGGCATCTCCATGGCTTTCTTCTCAAGTCCACTTTTTGGGGTCTTCAGGTGAGACAAGGCCATCCTATTTACCTGCAGCTACCACACCTTTAAACCAAGGAGTCAGATTTCTGTAACCAAGCTGCTCCCTGCTGCTTCCCAACACATTTTAAGGACGCTCCATGGGCAAAGGAACCAGTTTTCCACAAAATTCAAAGCTAAAAGTGGGGAACATTTGGATCACTAGGCAAAGACATCCCCTTGCCAAATGACAAACACTGTCACAGGGCCCTTTTCAGGACATCAACCTCTGCCTTAAAAAGCAAATTGGTTTTTGATTTCTTATACTCACTAGAAAGTTGTTACACAACCTGTCTGATATTTAGGAGTCTCCTAAATTTCCAGCCTGGATTTATTCATCACCAACCTACATCCATTAGTTATCCTGTCAGCATCAGCTCTTGACCCTTGAAAATATTCATAGGAAGCAATTCCTCCCTTGGAGCTCTCATTTTGCTAGACTGAACAAATTATTGTCACCAGTCTCCTAAGAAAAGCTCCCCACCCTTGGACTCTAAATCTCCTGGAGACTCTAGGGTGTCTGCTGCTACACTCTAGAAAGTTTCTTTTATTTTTTGCCCTAAATTCTACTTTAATGCTGTGTACTTTAAGCCACTCTAATGATGTTTCTACACACAGAAATGGGTTTTAGTGCAGTGCAGGCAGCTCACACCATTATTTCAGTTGGCTGGAGCAGCACGAAAATCCACTGATAGCAGTAGGATGGTTTCTGAAGCATTATTCTTTCTGGTTCAATCATAGTAATTTCTGCTCTGGTATCATGAAAGGAAGAGAAACACTGATAAGGAGCAGAAATGGTGCTGAAATTGGGAGCATACAGTATTATCAGAATTAAGAAAGCAGTTATCAGAGTTTCCCTGGCAATCATGGCCATGCAGTAAATGCCACATCCAAGAATCAAAACCCAACTACTCCAAAACACATCCATAGGAAGGCACATCCATGTGTGCACACACATCCCCATGCATATCCCCTTCTCTCCCAAGCACAGGGATGAACTCTCAGCCTCTGAAATTGCTGGAATCACATTTCAGGATGACCACTACACTCAGTGCCTTTTCCAGTCCCTGCATCACTGTGCTTGGAAAGGGAAGCTCTGTCCAAGTCAGCAGGCTCACACTGAATGTTAGCCAGAGCATCCTGGCCCATCTGTTGGAGATTAAGACCACAATGGAGCAGAGCATTAATAAATGATCTGCAATTCCTGCCCTCCTCCACGTTAAGACATAGTGGGGGGAAAAAATACTCGCAACACCCAAAGGCAGTTTTCAGCAACAAATAATGATTTGGTTGAGGATTAAGCACAAAAGAAAAAAGTTTAATGCAGAACCTGAGCACCATCCTGTCTCACAGGACTTTTGTTTCAGCATGAAGAATTATGTATAGCTGAATCTTTTTATTAGATTAATTCAATTCTTCAGCTGCTTAGACTGCTCCTGTATATCCTTTCTAAATTAAGTTTGGTTTTCTCTACCTGCAGCTATGGTTATCCTGTGAATTTTCCTGTGTATTCCACTGTGAAAATCATGATTAAGTTCATTTGTCATAAAACAAACATGATGCCGTGAATGATAAATAAGCAGAGCGTGCTGCAGAGACTGGCAGTGCAGCCCAGCTTCCTCAGTGCCTGGGGAGCAGGGAGGGTTTCTGTGCCACTCATGTCTGAGATTAGAAAGCTCCCTAATGAAGAAATCTGCCCAACAAATGATGTAATTTCTGGCAAAGCCACGAGCTAATTTGCAGGGAAGGGCCCAGCGACCCCAGCATCACCTCCCCAGGCACACAGAGAAGTTTTCTTTCCTGGCTCTCAAGAAAGCAGGATGTGGAAGGAAGGCAGCAGTGGGGGGCTGCCTGCCTTGCCCTGCCCCTCACACCTCCTCAGGAGTTGGGGGGGACATTCACCCCAAGGGGACACAGCCTCCTGTCACCATCACTGCACCCCTGGAGATCCCAGGAGCCCATCCAATATTGCACAGTCCCACACCCCTGCTCCTTTAATCCCCCTTCCAGAGGACAGAGGGGATCAGTGCAACATTCACAGCCTTATCTTGTTAAATACATCTCAGGATAAATGATCATGTTAGGCAGTATTTCACCAGCACCCCTGACAGGTCATTCACCCCAGCTCTGAGCCAGCAGCAGGTGCTGGGGAGCACAGAACATGACCAGGGAGCTGTGGGCTGTGCTTCTCGCCATCCCAAAGTTCAGGAAGTTCCAAAGCAGCCTGGCCCACATCAGCATGGAGAGTCACTTCAGCACCCTGATGAGGTCCAGGGCACAGGAGATGAGGAATCAGGTCCTCAGCTCTGCTGGGCACCACAAGCTCCCTGACCCACTACCCTCATCTTCTGGTCACTGTCTGTTTTATCACCATCCCTGGTTTCCAGCACTTCATGGAATAGAAGCCCACTTTCCCTATCATCATTATTTAACTCATGACAGGTTAAATGTTAAGCTCAGACCCCAGAAAGTTTTCAGTGCTTTGTGGCACCCCTGGCTGGAAGAGGAGCTGGATGTGTGCTGCAGTTCTCAGCCTGTGCTGCCCTGCTCTTGCTTCCAATCCTTCTGCTGGAGTTTCTCCCTCTGTTGACTTGATTTGCACCAACTTGCTTCCTTCTGCAGAGCTCACAGGTTCTTACTCAGACCTCTTAATTACATGTTTAACATAAAACACAGCAATAGACAGAATACAAGTCCATGTTTTGCTACGTCATAGCAAATACAAAAAGCTACAACTCACAAGTTGTAAAGACATCTTCACTATCTATAACTCAGTCCTACTCAGGCTCTTCCTTCTCCAGGTCCCAGCCCACCCAGAGAATTTTCTTTAAGTTCTCTCTTCCTCTGCTATTTCTTCACCTAGCAAGCCTCAATAAAAACTTTTTTTTTGCCATTTTCACCGCCCTCTTTCTTCCGAGGTCCCCAGGCTCATTGACATGTTTCCCACTAACCTCATGCTCTAAGGTCCATAGGTCTTTGTGTTGGAAACTACCTCTGGAACTGGGGTCCTAAACAAAGCCCTAAACAAGTCCTAAACAAAAGGCTTGCAAAGGCAGCCAGCCAAATACTGACCTGCCCAATGCAGTAGCTGCAAACCAGCCAAACCCAGCAAACACAGTCCCTGGGATGTGGACCCAGGAGAGCTGCCTCCAGAAGAGAGGCAGCTTTTCTTTCTTCCCAGGATAATGGGCAAGACAGAGATAGGAATCAGCTGCAAAAATACAGAGCAAATTTGTGACCTCTCCCCATGGATTTTCAGAGCATTCACTCCATTCAACTGTAGGCTAATCCTTTTCCATTTACCTTATTTACAAGTACCACAATTGTGTTTGCTTAATTCCCCTCTCTTTTCTGTCTTCTGCTTTCCAGAGTGGATTCAATTTCAGCTTTTCCCATTCCCAAAAATCTCTTTGGCCAATTCTCCTCCTAACTCAGTTTAAAAAGCTTCAGATAGCAGCAGTTCAATACCTTCCCATTAATGCAGTATTTTCTCTTCCATGCATAATGAAGGCAAGATGCAAACACATCCTGCTTCCCCCTCCAAGAGCCTCATCCCCTCCATCAGACCTGTACTTCCTCACCTTTCTGACATGGTTGTCCCCTCTTCCCTTAATTGTTCTCATTACATGCTGTCTGCTGTGCTGGGAGCAGCTGTAAATAAAAAGCTACTCACAGCATCACCTGAATCCATCCATCCTGAATCCATCCAAAGCAGCCCATGAGTCCCTGTGGCCTCTGCTCTCAGTGCAGACAGGCTGGGGATGTATTTTGTGCAGAATTACCTGACCAGCAGGTCTCTAACATGGAAAGGCAAATGCCACAGGCTTGGGGGTGTGTGCAGGGGCTCAGCACAATATTTAGTTGATAACAGACAATTCTCCACGTGCTCAAACTGCTCTCCACATCCAGCTGCATGATCACAGCAAACTGAGACCAGGTCTGCTACAAAGAGTATTTTTACCTGTAGAGTTTTTTAGGAATGTATATCCCAGTTTTGCAGCTATTCATTTATTTGAGATCTAGCTGAAAACTCAATAAAGCCAGTCTGAATTGTTTCTACTTACATAAAACTTTCAGTCAGGTCACCTCCATCCCCTATAGGAACAAACCAGGGGAGGAATTAATAAGTTTCTACAGAACTTAGCCCAGAACTGGTAAAAAGACATATTCTAACTATAAGACCCTTTGGGATGATCTGAACAGCACACAGGCAGACAGGAGGGCTGTGCCAAGTGCTGGGAATTTTCCTATAGACATTATTAAACAAGGAGAGGAACTGCTCCTTGAGAGCAGAGGCTCACTGCTTTTTAAATTCACTCTCAGGAGGACCTGCAGTGAATCTCTAAGTGCAGAGTAGGAGCTCCCCAATCAGGCAATAATGGGGTTTGTCAGAACAATTACATTGGAAAATGCATTTTTAGGTGTCACCAAGTGACTGGCAATGCTAGCAAGAAAGACAGTTAAAAAAAATAAACCCAACAACCTGCTGCTCAGTGAGGGAGCTACAGACAGCAAAGCTCCACATCAGGCTGCTCACAAAAACAGAGAGTGGAATTTCACAGCTCTGCAAGGCAGTGCTGCAGGTTTGTATCCCATTTTCCCAAGCCATGGAGCACTGCAGGCATGGCAGAGCAGGGACAGGCTCCAGCTGCTTCCTGCCAGTGCTGCAGTCACTGGGCAGAGCATCCCTGCTGGAGAGACCCAACCCTGCACAGGCCAGCCCAGGAGAGGAGAGACCCTTCCCACCCACAGGTCAGAAATTGTGAGATTGAACATTTAAATAATGTGGCTTTGGGCACAATGTGGGGGATTAAGGAAGTGACTGGCCACCTCAGGTCACTGCTCACCCCACAAAAGGTGTCTGCCATGTGTCCCCTCACTCGTGTGCTCTCAGCAGGTGATCCCTTACAGCCACAGCAAACACCACTGGGGGCTCTCACAGCCCTATTGCAGCACCATGGTTGGAACAGACCCAAAGTCTTCAAAAAAGCACGTTTTCAAATTTAAAAACCTCTTTTAGGGTATTACTCTTGCATTCAGACAAAGCAGCTGCAATGGAGAGGCATTTATTGAGCTTGGTCAAAGACTGATCATAACAGATTTTGGTCCCAAAAGGAAAGCTCCATCATCAGAGCATAAAAGTGGAGGTAAATGGGTTCATGCAGATATCCAAGGCAGCAAGCTCCTCACTGTAGCACAGACTTTGTAACCCACTAACCTGACATGTGATGGCAGAATAGTATAGAGCTCTTAGAGAGTCCTTTTCATCGACAGATCTAAGAAAACTTTCTAAAAGTTGGTTGTGTCTGCATTTGTGAATGCCTGGAGAACGGGAAAGCACAGGGAGGTGTTTCTGAAGAGCTTTGCAGCTCCAGGTTTGATCAGTGCCACTCCACAATGGGAAAAGGGACTCAAAGGCTGCCAAGATTCAGTGGAGCCATTATTGCAGACTTCAAAGGGCTTTGAAGCAGAAAGGGATTACCATAACTTTTACTACAGTTGCTTTTACAACAATAAAACCACACAATGACAATACCTTCTGCCTCATACATCCTCAAATATCCAAGAGCTTAAAATGATCTGTCTTTTTCTGCTCCTAAAGGCACATCCACAGTGCTTCTATGTGTCATGTGTCCAGCTGTAAGTGATGCTAAGGAGGCTAAAGAGGCTCTAGAATGCCAATTTACAAAATGCTTTTTCTAAGGTTCAGGGCTTTTCAGTGCTTTGCACAGCATACTCAAGCTTTAAAACAATGCCATCTGTCATGATGTATTTCTTGAACTAACACCAAGAAGGATGGGATAGTTGAAAGCACGATCAGTCTATCTGAGATGTCACACCTCAATATCTGTGCAACAACAGACTTCAGCAAACAACCTGGGTGAATAATGATGCCCACAAAGAGCTTTGAACTGTTTTTATTTGTTTGTTTCATTTTTAAGGTGGCCTTGCTACAAAATCACACATTTGTGTAAAATAGATTACTGCCAGAGAAGAACAAGTGCACTCAACAGATGCAGCAGGCTCTCTTTCCACATTTTACCTTGAATTGCATTAGCAGAACCATGATAAAGAACTTCATTGTCAGGATGCCATAAAAGCAAGCAGGTTGCGAGCAGCAAAATAATTTTAGAGCAGAGGAATAAATGTTAGGAAAAGAATTCTGCCTGTGAGGATGATGGGGAACAAGCTGCCCACAGAAGCAGTGGATGCCCCACCCCTGGCAGTGTTCCAGGCCAGGCTGGACAGGGCTCTGAACAACCTGGTCTTGTGGAAGGTGCCCCTGCCCATGGCAGGGGGTGGAACAAAATGGTTTTTTACCTCCCTTCTAATACAAACCATTCTATCAATGTATATCTAGTGCTGAAATTACTGCTCTGCCAAATAAGAGCTCAACTAAAAGTATTTTTAAATTAGTGAGTGCCACTTGGCCACAAATCTGGCAGAGAAGATGGAGCCATGTCCAGTCAGCAGGAATACAGCCACCAGTAATTCTGGTGGGAGGTGTCACATGAAACACCCTGCACAGAAGGGCTGCTGGTTTGCCAGGATAGGTCCCTACACTGCAAAAGTTAGATTTTTATGCCAATTGAGAAACAGCAGTGTCCAATATGGTAGAATCTAACACCAAAAAGAGGACATGGGAAAGCAAGCAGGAGTCTGTAACCAGTCAATCAGATCATGCACTTGGAAGCAGAGATGCACAGGCTCCACTGGCTGCTCCAAAAATCACTTTATGCATCTTTAACAACTTATAAATAAACCAGCACAAGAACAGGGACTGAAATTGCCTCCTTTGCCTTAGAGTGCCCGTAGCACTGGTATTTTCCATATCCAGTTGTCTGCACAGAGGCTCCTGCACTCATCCTGCCAGGGTGCAGCTTGTGCCCAGCCCTCCTGAAAACAGGGATAAGGCACTAATGTCCTAGGAAAGGGCAGATTCCCTCCCCATCCCTTTTCCTTGCCCCAAATCAGCTGCTTTATCAACTATTTGGGCTTTCCAACATCTGAACTAATGGCCTGGGTGCCAAAAATCAGATCTGCAGGTGGTGAGTTCAGCACCTCCAGACTCACCTGTTGTGCAGTCCCAGCTGGAGATGAAAGTGACCCCCAAAAAAGAGGTGTGTGAGGAAAGCAGGGCTGGGACCAACAGCTCTTTTCTGAAATGGCTTTGCTCCCCATCACATTTATTACTACCTCACTTGTCCAACTTTAAGGACAGGGCAATGATTTAAGTGCTTTTACTAGCCCAGTGCCAAGATTAAATTAATGATGTGTATTAATAATACACAGCATTCCTAATGAAGCTGAGGCCATTTTTTGATGCATAAAACCGTAAGCTAAAAATGACTAATTTTAAAATCAATACAAAATTCACTCCCTGGTGCTACTGCATAAACTCTAACTTTTATGCTGTGTCTTAAATATTAGATGGAAGTGGCTGGAAAACTCTGACTGGGAAAGTTCTGCTCCTCTTCAATCTCAGAGGTGACCTGCAGGTTTACAAGTGGTTTTGGACCCCTCTGGAAAAGAAAAACTGGATAACCACGGAATGCAGTGAGAAACCCTTCAAAAAACAGATTATTATCTGGTAATTCATGAACAGCACATAGACCCACCAACTACCCAGCTCTGTGAAGCAAAGAGCTGTTTAACCAAAACAGAAGCACTTCAGAGAATGCCACCCTAAACCATGGAACAGTTCATGCCAGCTTTACCAAGTAACTGCTCACCTTTGAGTTAAAAGATCACATTTCTCTACCCTTGTCCCTCTTCTCACACAGCCCAAACCACTAAAAAAGTCATCCAGAGAGACCACAAAACACTTGCCCTGGGGTTCCTCTTGGCCATCTCCAGACACAGAGATTTTTTGGGGTTATTGGAAGGTTTTTCTGTTTTGGTTGGCTGGTTTGGGGTTTGGTTTGTGTTTTGTATTTTTTAAATCTGTGAACAAAAGCACCATGGCATGCAGCACAGTGGTATTTGTGCAGCATCACCCAGGACTGCACACCCAGAGCTGTGGGAGGAGAGCACCCAGGGGTTTCTGAAGGCACAAAACCTTCCAGGATGGGACCAGTGCACACAGAGGATGGAGTCAGACCCCTGGACTCCCATATGGAGCTGGTTCTGAGCCACATTACTGCCTAAAGTGGGAATTAGCTAAAACCATGCTATTCAACTCACTGAATAAAACACACGTGGGACACAACAAAGCAGTCAGGATGAAAACAATCCAATGTTTGAGCTGGAGAGTTGTGGACTAAGAGACATTCACAGACATAAACATCAGATGTTAAACATCAAAAAGGCACCTGCTTCCAAATCTTGGAATTTCAGCTGTGTGGAAACATTCTCATGTTTTTCTGACAAATAGAGGTTCTTTCTGTCAGTTTTAATTTTGGAAGAAATTGCTGTGGCCCCCAGATACTTTAATCTGGACAGACCACAAAAATTAAAAGGTTCCCATAACATACTGACTTCCCTAAACCCAAACATATCAAAGCAAGACAAACACAAAGAAAAAGAATATTCTTCTTATTTAAATATGAATATTAGAAACACAATAATTTGATTTCTGTGTTTGTCTTATTCTCCATCTTAAACAGGTCTTACTCCATCAAGATAATCCAGAAAGCCAGTTTTTAAGACACTAAAGCCAGGTGAAATGAGTACTATCCCTAAGAGCATAATATCCTGGGCTAGAAACATATTTCAGAGTTACAGGCTCCTAGAAATATCCAGTATTTCCTCTTATAACATGAAACCACTGCTCCTTCCAGCCATATCCCCAGCTGGTAGCAGGCAATAGAGCAGAGTCTTAAAATAGATACAGATGTAGGACACACTCTATTTCCCAAGGCAAACTACAGGCAAAATACCATGACCATTATTAAAAAAAAAGGAAAAAACCCACATACTAAACTCACAGGCAAGAAACAGGTCGGCAATGGGGGGACAATTTAGTGCAGGTACATCCAGCTGCTGCAGTGAGCAGCAGGGTGACACCAGTGCAGGGACACACTCACACACCTTCCCAGGGCACAGAGGGGAGGACACACCGTGCAAACCCCAGGGAAAATCCCTCCCCAGCATAAATCCTCAGCTCTGGGCACAGAAGGGAGGCACTCCCATTCGGGTGCTAATTAGATAAAGCGTAGCTAATTAGCAAACGCTGGCGTTCCAGTCGAAGTGGAGACTGTAGGAGAGGGGATTCTGGCATGTGTGTGGCTGGATGAGCTCTGCTGGCCGCTGAACAGCTCTGCCCTCTCTGGGTGTGCTTATGGCACTCACATCAGCCCACTGGAGCGGCTGCTGCTGATGCAAGCCCGGGGGTGCAAGAGGGCAGGACATGGGATCGAGGAATTCCCTGTGGCTGTGGCTCCAGCAGCAGCTCCAGCTCACCCAGCTGCACAGACCAACACCAGTCCTGCAGCCAGCAGAGCCCTGGCTCTCCCCATGCAGCTCCAGAGGTGTGGGCAGCTCTGCAAAGCCAGGCTGGGGTGTCCTGATGCTGCAGAGGGGGGAACAAGGAGCTGTGGCCAAGAAAAGGCACCTCTGCTTGCAGCACACACCCCCCAGCTTTGGTCCTTGCTGTTTATAAAACCTTCATGCTGAAGCCTCCCTGCATTAAAACAAGGCACCTGAAGCTTTTTGTGCTCAAACCAGCTTTGGCTGAGCCTCCTTCATGGAGTTATTCTGTACAAGAGGTACAAACAATGCATTTTCCAGGGTGGCCTCACTGTCACACACACTGTGCTGTGCACAGAGAGCCATCGAGCAGAGAGCCCTGCCACCTGCACCATGGACACAGCACTGTCACACCAGACAGTACAGTGAAAAGCTGGATGGGCAGAAAGAGAATCAAGCACAGCATGTTTAATTCCAGCGAAATAAATAATGTATGTACATATGATGCACCATGTCCTGTGAAAAACCACCAAGAAATTCTGTATGTGCAAGTTACTGAAATCCAAGGGTGTTTTTTTCTTCTAAAGCAGCACGTGGGAGCCCCCAGCAGAAATGCCCTGCAAGCCCCACAGGTGGGACAAACATTTCACAAGCCCTTCTACACATCTTACCCTGAGCTGGTTTTATTCAAGCATCACACTGCCAGCCTGCATTAATGCCAGAATGTTAATATCTAGGGAAGCCAATCTGACTAAATACCATGCTGCTCTAATGAGCAATTTCTCTGTATTCACCAGCAGCAGGGCTCTGTTGTGGAGTGTGGCTCTCCATAATTAGCACCCACTCGTCGCACTGCTGTGAGCTGCAGTCTGAAGGCAGAAATGGGAAGGGAAGCCCGTAAAGTTGGAAACACTCCTTCAGTGGGGTTTTTATCAGGGACAAAGATATTCCACAGCCCTTTTTGGCACAGAGAAAGGAGAGGGATTGGAGGAAAAAGCAGTGGTATCTTCCAAAGGATAAGGAGCATCTCAACAAAGCACATACAGGGCTGAAAAAAACCCACGGCTATGCTTTGGAAGCTGTGTCTGTAAATATCTGTAACAGGGCACATCCTCTATTTTCAGTTCCCCTCTGAGCCAAGGAAGCTCAGTGACTTTTCCTCTCCTTATCCTAAGGGTTTTGGTGGGAGATAGCAGTAAATAAATGAGCCCTACATTGCAGAGTTCACCCACAGACCTCCAAGCAGTCAAAGGTTTTACAGAGCTTGTTAGGAGCCAGCTTTGAGAGGCTCTGGCTGATTCAGCAGGTTGTTACATGGCTCAGAGGATGGTGTTAACAACCTGGATGGCTTTGATCTTGGGCACTGAATGAAGCAGATCTCACACTCCTCAGCCCTGAGCAATTTCAGAGCCACGCTGGCCGTTGCAGAAGTGTTTTGTCTGAGAGACACAGTGAGGAAACAGCATTTTGAGAAAGAGAAGTACCTGAATTGCCTTTGGCTGGGTGGAAGAGGCTCTGCAGAACCTGTTGGCAGTAGCAGTGATGTTCTCCCTGCTGTGTGTTAGCTTTCCATATCCTCACTACCCATGGTCACTCAATAAAGATACAGAAAATAAAAGCAAAAAATATTGTCATAGATTTTTCCAATTAAAAAAAAAATTCATTTTTAGGCTTTTAGAACAGCAACTACAACAAAATAGGGCACATTTGTGGAGCAGTAAGCAAATATTAAACCATTTTAGACATATTTTCCCTCAAATCCCTGACTAATTAATTACTAAAAAGCTAAGGCTGAGGGAAGGTATTATATAACCACATGTGGTAATCCTCAATACCACTTAAGAAAGGGGAGGGGGTAAAGGGTCTAAGATGCTTTTTTATTTTCCAGATTTCATCTTTGAAACACCTGTGCTCTGTAATTGTTAGGGGGAAAGAGTGGGATTTGTAGTCAGCCACTTCAGGCATTAAAGAAGCTGCTTCTTCTGGTAAGTGCAGAAAGCAGAATGGCTGTGGATCAGCCCAGAGCTCAGTCCTTGCTGCTGGGCATGGAATCCACCCTCCAAATGCACCACGAGTGGGAATCCTAATGCAAATCTCAAATTTCAAATTCACTGGCTGAAACTTCCATGTTTTAAGGCATAAAAACATTAGTCTATACTAAAAATCTCACTAAGGTGCATTGTGCAGTAATGGGGGTATGTAAGACAGAGCTGCTGAAGGCAGGTGAACTCCCTTTGCCTTGGCTCAACAAGCAATGAAATGAATCATTTTTTCTGCTGAAGTATTTGGCTGTCAGCAGCTCCCTTCACAAGCAATGCACTGAAAACCTCATCTCCCCATTTTTCTGATGGTTTCAGCATTTGTCCTGTAATAAATCTTCACCCAAACCCACGCTGAATCAACAGCATCCTCCATCTGCAAACCAGCAATCCAGTGACAGATGAGATGTGAATTCCCTGCCCAGTTGCAGGCACATGTTTTGATAAGTTGTGAGCTTATGGGAGCCATGTGTACCAGCTGAAACAGCAGGTCATGTTAAATCAAATCCCTTTTGAGCCCCTGATCTTCCACATGCATGAGACCAGCTGAGTCACTGCCTGTGCAGGGAGGAAAACACTGGCCTCTGGTAGTGACATTGAGTATTTTCCAAATAAAATCTCCCTGCTTTACAGATCAAACTATCTCCCCTTGGTACATCAGTCCTGGTACATCATAATCATCCTGGTTTCCTCCTACAGGAACTCCTCTCCTGAAGATTGAGGTTATAAAGTAGACAAAAAGGTGAAAGAGCATCAAAAGTCAAATTACTTCTATTTTCCCATCTCCACCCACCTCTGGAAAAAAGACAGCAAAAAGCCAAGCTCCAGTAGGTGATTTCCCTCCTACAAGAAGTTATGGAGAGAGGGAGAGAGGAGATAGAGGGTCCAAGTGAGGCAGGGGACATGCTGGTGGCATGGCCAACCCCATGGCTAGTGCTGAGCTGTGTGGGGGCCAAGAGCAGCAGCACAGGAGGGGTCAGACATGTCCCACTGGCACTGCTGGAATCAGGGGGCACACAGGGCAGAGCAGGGTGTGCCATGGAGTGTTTCCATCCACAGGCTAGGCTGTTAAAAAGCCTTTTCTCATTCCACAATTGGATCACCCTGGTGGCTCCACAGAGCTTTCCATGGAGGTTGCCTGTTGCATGCAGACAAAAATCTTGTAATAGGGAGGGGTTTTTTTTCTCTCTCTCTCTGTCTGTCTCCCTCTCTGCAGATGTCTCCTGTATGAAAACCATGTCCTTGAGTGCAACCATCTCTTGGCTTGATTTGCTCCTTACTCATGTCTCTCATTCAGCAGACATTAACACTGGAACATTCATATTATTACATTATAACTTCAGTCCCCCAGGATGACATACTATCACATTCACATTTTCTGGAAAAATCCCTTCACCCAGGATTTTTCTCCTAGGAAGCTGAGAAGCCTCAGAAAAAAAGGAAAACAATAATTATCTCATTTGGTTCTCCTGTGTTTTGCTCCTTTGGAATGTGTTTGGAGATTTTTTCATTGGTTTCTGGTGTGAATCATTTTGACCCAATGGCCAATCATGCCAAGCTGTGTCGGGACTCTGGAGAGAGTCACGAGTTTCATTATTATCTTTTTAGCATTCTGTAGGTATCCTTTCTGTATTCTTTAGTATAGTTTAGTATAATATTCCTTAATATAATATCATAAAAAAATAAATTAGCCTTCTGAGAACATGGAGTCAGATTCATCATTCCTTCCTGCCAGAAGGGTCCCTGCAAATACAGTAACACACCAGCGGGGTTAGGGAAAATACAGTTCTTGCACATCTCACCTAGAAGGATTAGTAAAAGCCTACAGATTGTTAAAACCCCTCTCCTTTCCTTTACTGTAGCAAAACAGGGGAAAAGAGGCAGCTTGTGACTGCTCCCAGTAGCCATCTGAACCTGATTAGTGTCCTGATTTGGGAAATCATGTGGAAAAAAGAAAGAAAAGGTTCCTACCCAGGGATGCAAACAGAATTATAGAATTGCTCACTTATAACAATCACCCTCTGCCTGTGCTGATCTTGAGGAGCTGGTCCTTTATCCTGGTCAGCAGGAATTTTGTGCCCTGGAGATGCAAATCCTCATTCGGAATGTCCACAATACTGGAGACAGCCCCTGGCAAACAGGAGACATGAGGGAGCACTTGTGCCTGGGAGCTGTCTGTTTTCCCTACCAATATTAGCTGGTCCATTAGAAGTTGTTATCTCTCCTTACCAGTTGTGCCTCGTGTCCCCAGGCCATCACAGCTGCAGCTGCTCTGACTGTGGAAAACAGCTCTGAAGGCCAAGTCTGAGGTGTTACAACACCACAAAGATTGGGCTGAAGTGGGAGGGAGAGTAAACACATGAACCCTTCTCCAGATCTCACTGAACTTGCAGCAGCACCTCACAGGATGCTATCCTGATCATTGCACTCACTGGGAACTCCAGCAGGCTTCAGGGTGATCAGGATTTATTCCTCATTTCTTCACCAACAAGAGGGGTTTGGCCCCTTTGCTCATTCAGATTGCTCCTTCCTTTAGTAAAAAAAATGAGCTGAATGTCTTCTCTCCCTTTTTTCCTCCCTCCCATTTCAACTACTGAAAAAATAAAATCCCTCTCTTACTCATCTCCCAAAAGCCAGGAAATACCTGCACATACCACGTGCAATTGAAGAGCACACAGCTGATGGAGGCAGAGTTGGCAGAGCCAACTCTGGGAGAAGTGGGAAAAGCCACTCAGTTGGCTCTGCCAACTATGGGAAAAGTGCTCCTAGCACAGACCTATCCATGGGCACCTGATGGAATCAGGAGAATGAAACTGAAACTTGTTTTTTGGCAGATAAACACCTTTCCCTCCCAATCAACATCCTCACCATGAAACGCAATTTCTGCAATGAGGATCGGGGTTTCTATGCAGAAGCAAAGAACATCCAGTGCATGCAGCGATGGGCTGAGAAACCTGAGGAGAAATGCAGAGTCCTGAGAGGAAGACATCTGGATTCTCTGAGGAGAGAGCTGTGAGCTGTGTTTACTGCAAAGCAATAGTGGCGCTTGCAAATGCAAATGTGTGTGTGAATCCCAAAAAGCAACAGACTGCAGGAGCAACACGAGCGCGTGGGATGCCACACGGCATCAGCTCGCTCTGCCTGCTTTCTTTTTTTTTTAAAGGTAAGGAGAGAAAGAGAGAGTTTGTAATGCCAAGGGAATTTAGCACACTAAACCTTGTCACTATAAGGATTGATTTCTGGCTTGGGTGTTTAAAAGAAAGAAAGATATCTATCACCCAACTAATTCATTTATCCTTCTGCTTGAAGTCAGTGGCTGTCATTGCCATCAAGTGTGGCAAATGTCCTTTGATCACCGCATCGAGGGGTCAATGAAACCTCTAATAATCTAGATTTAACAGACAATTACAATGAAATACCCTTGTAAAAAGCCAGCCTGGAAAGCCTTGCCTGTCTCTTAAGAAGCAACATGGGAATTTCAAGAGCTCTTCAAAGGCTCTGTTGTGCTCGCTAGAAGCAGAGGTGGAGCAGTAGCAGCTGCTGGTGCTGCTCTCTACGAGGAGATACAACTGCTCCCCACTCATGCTCAGTCACTGTGCATTGCAGGTGGGTTTATTGTCTCCTACAGTGTCTCCACACAGCACTGTTCTTAGAATACATAAGTGCAGGGTGCCCAAAATAGGTTCAAAACAGGTTCAAGCCTGACTTTCAAGCCATACTTTCCAAAGAGAAATGCTTTTAAAAATGTCACCTGCCTCTCTGGTGCACATCTGAGGCACTGGTACCTTAGGGCTGTAAAAACCTGTGCTCTTGCACACAAGAGCACAATCCATTCCTGTCATGCACATGCTATTATTATTAATAATTTCAATTTCAATAAATTAAAATAGGAGCCCCAGTAGTGGTTTATACTCCTATATGCTGAAAGCTGAGAAAAGAAGATAGTGTTGCCCCAAATGGCTACAGCCTGAAAAGCCAGAGGCAGAAAGTGAAGGAGAAATGGTGAACACAAAGAAGTCATGTCAGTAGAACTGGGACCATTTACTATTTTGGTTCTGTGCACCTCTGAGGGAGGATCTCTCTTATCACATATCCATAGAGTACCAATCTCAATAGTGCCTTGACCTTGATTGATATTATAAGATGGATGTGATAATAAGGCAGACGTTTTCTGAGTGTGCTCACTTGAGATTCGTGGTTTTCTGAGGGCTGGAAGTAAGAATCAAGCACTGCCTTGCTGAAAACAGGTTGGCAAGAAATTTTCTTAGGAGGGAACTGTATCACCAGTGCCAGACAAAAAGCCTGGATTGCTTTTAACCAAACACATCTTTCACAGATGTCCTCCCACTGCTTTCAATAAGATCTGTAAAAAGCTTGAACTTTTAAAAAGCTAGGAATTACATCTGAGTTCCCAAATGGCATATCTAGGTTTTTAATCTGGATCTCCTTTACTATCACATTGTTAGTTTCAAATAAATGATCCATAAACCTGGGCCCTTTTATTGTCCCTCAGTTCTGCTTTCTACAAATACGTTCATTATTTGCATGTTGTCACTGAACACTTATTACTCCCTCCCATGGAGCTATGGAAAATTGTTATATTGGAATATATACACTGCTCATTAGACACTGCAGAACTAAACAATTAACTCACATTATGTTGTCTCCTTCAGCTGATGATGAGAGTAACCAGCAGCAGATTATGAATAACAAATATCCACATTATCAAGGAACAGCACCGTAGAAGTGAAGAGGAGCATTGCTGGATGAGCCACCTAGCACTTGATCAGAACTCCAGCAAACACTTGTGAGTGCTGCTTTATCCAACTGTCATAACCCCTTTATTTTTAAACAAAAAAGCTGTCAAAGAAGATTAAAAGAAGTGCTGTGAAATAATTTCCAGCTTTGAGCCACAGAGCAAAAGAGGACTTGATAAAAAAGATCTCTGTGTGTTTTCACACTCATGGATGGTACAGAAGAGAGAGATGGGGTCAGGCAGCCTGCACACAGCACAGGGCTGCAAACTCATATCTGGGGAGAGGTGTGTGCCTTTGGGCACTTCCCTTCATTTCCCCATCTGTTTACTCACTTGGCCTTGATATTTCCACACCCACTATGGGAAGAGGCAGCACATGTGAATTAAAATCCATTAAAAGGGTTGAAGAACCACACAACGTAAGGGAATTCATTTATTTCAAATATACCAAAAGCTAGGAAGAAATAAAAAGACTTCTTCTATTCCCCATCCCTTCCAAGTGTGGATATGCACAGAAACACACTCTGACTTCCAAGGTAATTGCTGATAGAGTGAGTTTGACCTTGCCATAGCAGTATAAGATAAAATCTTTAAGCATGAGTTCTGCAGGATGTCAGATTAAGTGATGCAATTTTAAATTCTGATTTAAATCCAAGGAGGACCATTTCCTTCCACCAGTAACCCTCCATCCATGAAATGCAACTGATCTTTAGCTTTGCTTTCTTTTTTTTTCCTCTTTTTACATTAAACTGTTCCAGTGAATGGAGAAGGCCACGTGCTCCTCCTCCTGCACTTCCATCTCAACTCTGCTGAATCCCAGGTGCCCACACTCATGCACCACAATTCCCTGTGTATTTTTAGCCCTTATGGATACTTGAACTCTCCAGGATGGTAACTACAATTTCAAGTTGTGCAACCTCCCAAGGTTGCCAAGGAGCAATGCACTAATGCATTCTGGAGCCCCTGTAAGAGACCCAGCACAGCATATTGCTTATTGCCTTTTCAATAATAGATAGATTCAGATCTATTCATGGTTTTTGAGAAGAAACACTTTTCACTTTGATATATTACTTTATCATAACATCAGCAGCCATTAAGACTGCAAATATCAGTGTGTCATGGTCCACCTGCAACACAGCACAGGGCCTGATCTTCAGCAGATTTTTCCCACTCACAGTGTCTGTCCCAGCCCACGAGCCCCAAATAAACTGTGGTGTGTCCCTGTGGGCATCAGCTTTGCATCTTGCTGCTCTGTGGGCCCTGGCTGACAGCAGATGTGGCAGAAGTGTCCCGAGGAGGAGCCCTAAAAGTGCTCTGGGAAACAGCAGGGTGCTGATGGCTTGTGTGAGTCACGCAGCTCCTGTCAGCAGAACCACAAGCTAAAGATGCATCAAAAGTCTTAGGCATCAAATGGCTATTTTTGATTTTCACCTTGAACTTTTGGAGACGTCAGAGATGCCTATGGATTACAGAATTTGCCTCTGTTCCTTTGACCCTGTAGGAGGCACAAGTCACTACTGCACTTCATGCTGAGAGCAGAATCCTGATGCCACATTGCAGGAGGATGGACTGAAGGCACAGGACTAATTCCAATATACATGTGCACAGTGCATCAAGCAAAGAATATGTCAGCTCTGGGCAGGGCAGTCAGGCATGTTTTGATGATAAAAGAAAGGAAAATTCCACCCAGGTATCCTATGGAAACTCTCTTTGCAGGTTTAATCTTTGCGTATCCCACCTCAGATTTACAGACAGTCCCAGAGCTGTCTCCTTCTGAAACTCCCTCAAAAAAAAAAAAAAAGTTGGTCTAACTTAATGGGGAAGTAAATCCTGACCCAACTGGGTTAGATCCATGTGAAAGACAATGCACAAAACAGTGCTTAACTAATTAAGCACAGGCAGTGCAGTGATATTTTGCACAAGAAGAAGAGTCTTGGGCTGTTTCCATAGCAGGACACTACGTTTTGGTCTCTCTCTCATTAGGAGCTCTCCTATGGCTTGAATGAAATATGTTATTCATCTGATGTGTGCAGTCAGCACACTCTCTATTGTTCCTCAGGCTGCTAACACTGCACACCATGAGCAATGTCACAAGAGAAATGATGTCTTTTTGGTTTTCCTGCTTACTTTGGTGTTCCAGCCTGTGCCAGTGGAGGCTCTGGATGCCCAGTGCACTGACAGCAGGTGTTTATCTGAATATGCACTGCAGACACAGCTGGCACTTCTGGATACCCAGGGGCAGAGCTGTTGCTGTAACCTGCTGGGATGCCAGACCTGTACAAGTGTGTCAAATCCCCTAATTCCCTTTGGACAACATTTCCAGGTGGTAAAGGAGGCTCAGTTCAATATATAGAAGAGCTCTGCCCTCTGTGCAAGCCCTGCTCCAGCAGCCTCCATCCCCTGGGATCTTGCCCTAATTCTGCCCTAATTACTGAAAGCTGAGTGGTGCCTGGGGTCAGGCAGAGAAAAAAGGCTGGGGGGAACCAGCTGGGTTGCTCTGCCCTACATGGCAAAGGGCTCCTGGGAATGAGGAACTCTGGTTTCTATTCCTGGCTCTAGAAAGCAGTGTAGCCTCTGGGTGATGAACAGCCTGGTGGGGATGGGCAGATGTCCCCTGCTCACTTCACAGGCCAGCTCCCATGACATTTTATTCAGTGGTTTTTAAACAAGGCACTTTGTTGGAAGAACATCTTAAGCCAGGATTTTATCCTTCTTTCTCAGGCACAAATCTCACACTTAAATTAATGAGTTAATCTTTAAAAGAGCTACAGTAGGAGGCTTTAAAATGACTCAATGCTGTATTTTGAAAAGAACTCGTGGATCGCCTGTATCTCAGAGCTATTTATACGCTACCTGCCAGGGAAATTCACAGATGAACGAACTAGCAAGAAACATGCTATTCAAGAGAGACATTCTTAGGATCTGGAGTCAAAAAACCACACATAATTGCATAAGGGCTCTGGTTCAGAGGGCTCTCCATCATTTCTCCATGTGCTGCTAAAAAGGGGCTCTCCCCTCTGCCAGAGTAGTCACTACCAAGCAGGTTTGGAGTCCAACACATTCCAACAAATTGTTATTGCAGCAACATCATCTGTGCTGTAGCTGTCATGTGAAACCAGGCTGCAAAAAAATGGGAGAATGCCTATGCACAAAACTGGTTCATGGCCTGTAGTTCCATGGGTGAATAGTAATAAATACAAGTGAAAATCCAGCACGCTTCCTTGCCTTCCCCTTAAGAGCACTGTTAAATGTGATGTTTGGAGGGCCATGGTCTCTGTGTGTCACTTTGGTCACCACCAAATAACCCCAAGAATTTCTCCAGGGGTGAAAGCTGGATTTGAAGGTGCTTGGTGCAGCCTGCAAGGAGAGGGAAATCTCTGAAGAGGGGGAGAGGCGACCCTGAGACACCCAGCTCCAGGATTAGGATGCAGACAGAAATCTTGTGTTAAGCTCAGGTACTGACTGGTTTTAACAACACCAGAACGACTGCAGGGCATGTCCCTAAATCCCTTTTTGGGGTGGTCCTGACAGCCTCAGTCTGGGCTCCTAATTAACAGTTCAGCCCAGTGAGTGCAGGCAGGGGCTCTCCCACATCCACATTTGGCAGGGGGCAAAGATGAATTTCCTGCTGCTGCTGATGCAGGAGCAGCCTGGGACTGAGGACTGGTTTGTAACCAAGGTGTCAGCATGGCACAGGAAACGGGAAGTGTCAGAGGCACCTTGGCAATGTGGGGACATCCCCTCAGAGAAGGGCCTCCCCACACCTCCCACTACATTGCAAGGAAGTCCTTAGAGATTTTTTCTTCCTTCTCCTTCTTTCTCCTTCTCCTCCCTGCAGGGCTGCAGCAGCCTGGGCTTTCAGGGGACACCCCAGTCCTGCAGCAGATCATGGCTTAGAGGCAAGGCTTTGTCCTGCTTGCTGTACTTTCCTCTTTCCTCAGGTATTTTCCAGGCTTTAGGGAAGTTCTGCCGCTTTTCCCCACAGATCTCCCCTTCCTTGGTGCTTAAGCAGACTCACTGCACAGTTTCAGCAAACACTTGTGTCTTTGCCCCCACAGGTTTTATGAGGCCTCAACACTGCTAACCTGTCCCAAAACTGCATTTAGTCATGTGTGAGCTCTCTGCAACCTAATTCATCTGCACAGGGCTGTGGAAATGATGCTTCACAACCTCTCTTTAGGCAGCCACAAAGCTCTCTGGAGGGCCCATGGTGGCTGGGACAGCTGAGGGGTCACTCACCCACTTAACAAAGAGTAAAACCTCTGCCATTTCCCAGATCAGCTGCATAAATATTGCACGAGCTGCAGAGGCAGAGGCCATCCCTGGGTCTCACAGAGGCAGGCAAGCCTGCTGGGCTGGTCTCTCCTGATGGCTAAAGGAGGCTCCACCTCCCTGCACCACTGCCCGTGGAGGATAATCTCCCAACAGCAGAAAAGCCCCATGTGGCACAGCATAAAAAACCTTTGTGCTCACAGAATCACAGAATGACTGGGTCAGAAGAAACCTTCAAGATCATCGAGTCCAACCCAGCCCCAACACCTCAACTAAACCCTGGCACTGAGTGCCACATCCAGGCTTTGTTAAACACACCCAGTGATGGTGACTGCACCACCTCCCTGGGCAGCCATTCCAGAACTTTATCACCTTTTGTGTGAAAAACTTTTTCCTGATATCCAACCTGTATTTCCCTTGGTGCAGCTTGAGGCTGTGTCCTCTGGTTCTGTCAGTGCTGCTGGAGAAAGAGCCCAGCCCCAGCTGAGCACAGCCACCTTTCAGGAGCTGTGCAGAGTGATGAGGGCACCCCTGAGTCTCCTTTTCTCCAGGCTGAGCACCCCCAGCTCCCTCAGTGGTTCCTCACAGGGTTTGTGTTCCCAGCCCCTCTCTAGCCTCGTTGGCCTCTTCTGGATGCACTCAAGCATCTCAACGTCCTTCCTAAACTGAGGGGCCCAGAACTGGACACAGTTCATGCTTGCCACAGCCCACTCTTCAGCTTTGACCAGTTTAGCAATTCCCCTGTCTCCTCAGACCTGGGCTAGGGTGATGGTAGGTCAGATTTGACCCCCTGAGCCTTCTCTGCCCACCCTACAGGAGAAAATTGAGGGTGTTTGCCAACAGGAAGGTGATCAAAGTGCCTGGCATGCTCAGCTGCTGAGAAGAAACTGCTAGTTAGGAAAGTTAGGACTGTCAGCCATCTCTGGGAGCCCCCAGCCCACAGAGCCAGCAGCCAGGGCTCGCCTGCTGCACAGACACAGCACAGTGTGGGGAGGGTGCAGGAGGGAAGCAGCACTGGGAACACAAAGCCCAGCCCTGCTGAGCAGTCCCTGAGCTGCAGTGGAACTCCCACCTCAACAAGAGTGGTTGTCCAAAGGCACCATGAGGGCAAAACCCCAACAGAAGTACAGGATGTACTTCCACTGTTCTCTTTTTTATTACATCTGTTCAGTTCATTGCAGGTTGCAAGGAATCTGGCAGAACTGCTGCTGGAAAAGGCACCTTTCCTACTGAAAAGAGTGGAAAAAACCCCTCCTCCCTGTGTTTCATGATCCTCTGTTCTGATTTTGTGATTGATGGAGTCTTTTTTTCATGTAACTTCCCCCATTCCTGGCAAACCCCACCATGGGCATGTTTTAAAGTCAGCAGGATTATAACCCACAGGGACAAGTCCCCTTCTATTTACATCTCTTCACACTGAATGTCAGGAAACCAGCCCAAAAGACAAATGAAATACAGTTGATCTAAAATTCACTCCTCTTAAAAAGGTATTTAAAATTTGGCTTTAGTGGTTCCCATCAACCTTAACAGGGGCAGTGCACAGAGAATAAATATCAGTGGCCAACACTGCAGGTTCATCTCCACAGGCAGATACCAGTGCCCATCCTGTCTGTGCTCTGAGAGATCCATTCTCCCAGAGAGGTGCAGCCCTGCACTATCTTAGTCCTTCCTGCAAGATTTTCATTATCAACACCACTCAAGGCTCCTGAGTGTAACCAGGGGTCAGCCTGTTCTCAGGCTCATCAGCATTTTTGTCCTTTTAAATGGGAACCACAAAGCAAATGCTTCAAATCCAGAGGACTGGGAAAATAGCAGCATCCCAGCAGGGTTTCCCTGCCTGCCTTAAGATGCTTGGTTGTTTACAAAGAGACACAGGCAGAAGGCTGAGGGGTTTCCACAGGCTGCTAGAACCATTGATTCCAGAGCAGGATGGGGCAATAAGGGCTGAAGAACAGCAGACCTGTGAGGTCTGGTTGTTGCAGTTTTCTTCTTGTGCATCCCAGTGATGGAGGAGAAGTTGGACATGGAATGGGCAGGCAGACATGCAGTGGCTGATCTCAGGTGCTCACAGTCTAACAGGGACAGAATCATAGAATTTCAGAATTGTTAAGGCTGGAAAAGACCTCTAAGATCATCGAGTCACACACTTAACACCACCATGATCACCACTAAAGCAGGTCCCAAAGTGCCACATCCACATCTTTTTTGAACAATTGCAGCAATGGCATTTACAACAATTCCCTGGGCAACCTATTCCAATGCCTGACCACCCCTAGGCCTTGGGTGGTCATTTTTTCCTATTATCCAATCTCAACTCCCCCTGGTATAACTTGAGGCCATTTCTTCTCATCCTGTTGTTTGTTCCTTGGGAGCAGAGCCTGAGCCCCGCTTGGCTCTGTCCTCCTGTCAGGGAGTTGTAGATACAGAAAACCCCCCTGAGCCTCCTTTTCCCCAGTCTCAGCTCCCCCAGCTCCCTCAGCTGCTCCTCATCACACCTGTGCTCCAGACTTTTCCCCTGCTCCATTGCCCTCTCTGGACACATGAATGGACACAAGAACCAAATAACACAGAAAATAAAATAAACTATTCCAGGCTGGACTTGGGGTTTTTCTTGGGTCAAAGCCTTTTGTTTTTCATTCCAAGCATGAAAATGTTGCTATCTGATGACATGGAAATTGTTCCAGGAAGACTGACCCCCTTCCTGACCCTCCTCCTTCTCCCTGTCCTGCACTGTCTCTGTTGCTTTGAACAGCCCTAGATCAAAGAATTTCAATTTTTTAGTAGCAAAAACTACCTGGAAATTTTGGCTTCTGGTTGCAAACAACATGAGAAATGTTCTGGAAAATGTCAAAACAAAGTTATAGCAAATATACCACGTTCTTCAAAC